>JASAMW010003425.1:0-25919 GCA_030247985.1 Epsilonema sp. ZAB3_2
AAACAAGTAGTAGTTTCAGCAGGAACCCTCAGTCCACCGTATCGTTGTGCACCGTGCCTTTGTAGACCTGCATTTATGTGGACCTACCGTATTTTTGGGTGTATATCCCCCCTATTGTATATCCCCCCTAGTGTATAACCCCCATTAGCAAAACATAAATTTTGTCCTTTGTATATCCCCCCTGGTGTAACCCCCATGTACTGTAATGTAAGGTACCTGACCTACCTATGTAGCTGGTCCTATGCTAGCTATAGCTACTCCTACACCATGCTGCTATGCCTGAAGGCTTAGCTGAGCATGCCTTGTACTAGAATAACCCTGTTTTGACCGCGATTATGCCCTAAAACACATACTTTTGACCTCAAAAACATGCCTCTACACACCTCTCAAAAACATAAATTTTGTCCTATGTATATCCCCCACCCATTGTATATCCCCCCTAGTGTATAACCCCCATTGGACCTCTCAATTTTTGTATACCCCCATGGGGCTATACACCCAAAAATACGGTACATGCACAAAGTACTAGGGCGCGTGCGTAAGGCAGTTGCGAAATGACAGGACCTTTCTTTTCGCAGCTGTCTACGCGCGCGCCGTACTTTCTACAGCGGCTTGGACCGCTGCGTAGGTCCACATAATGAAGAGATCTACAAAGGCACGGTTTACAACGAAACGGCGGACAGATGGAATGTTTCGACCTAGTGTTATTTTGATCACCTCGCTTCTGCCTGACGGATGACTTAGCTTCTCGGTATCCGCCTGGTTTATAACCCCATGTACTGTGTAGGGTAGCTGAATTTACCTGTACAAGCTGGTCATTACCAAGCTATTATAGCCACTCCTATGAACACCAAGCTACACTACACATGCCTATATGTGTCGTTCATAAAAGGCCGCACCTGCATCAAGCAAAAAAGTGTCGTACTGCTACTTCTGCTAAAGATTTGATTACCACATTGCCAATCTTATTTTTACATGTTGACATGTGCAAGTGCACTGTACTGTACCGTACATTTGCTTTTATTATTATAGTAGTCATAGATACATCACCCCCAAGCATGCATTTTTGCTGCACGTATGCTTGACAGGCATAGTTTCAAGATTCCACTAAAAAAAATTTGGTTTAAATCCGTGCATTACAGAAGCTATGAACACTTTTGAGGTGCAAAATCATAATAAACAGCCGGTATAATGATGTTGTTCGTCTTCTACATGATAAACTGTTTTTTATCTAAAAATATTGTGCCTGCTATTGCCATGGTTAGATATGCGTACATACTGCTGTTGTATGTAGGCCTTCTGCGAACTTTAGTCGATCGGAAATTTTTTATTGCTTTGCCAGTGATGCCGTACTTGTAAGTGGATTACAAAGAAATTAGCTGATATAGGCCTACGTATTGTCTTGTTATTGATATTGCAGGATTGCAAATTTGTAGGGTGTCTCACGTAGACCTCCCTAACGATCCAGCTTTATAACTTCCGTATTACAACAGATACCGTATTTACCTGTGCATAGCCCCATGGGGCTATGCAAAAATTGAGAGGTCCTATATGGGGCTATGCATAGGGGGGCTATGCATAGGGGGGGGGAGGCTATGCATGGGACATTTTTTATGTTTTTCAGAGGTGCGCAGAGGCATATTTTTTAGGTCAAAAGCACGTGTTTTAGGGCATAATTGAGGTCAAAACAGGGTTATTCTAGTACAATACACCCCCAAGCAGGCTTATAGGCATCTTAGCTTGGTGTGGGAGTGGTTATGGGTAACTTATGACCAGCTTATATAGGTAGCTTCAGGTACTGTACAGTACATATGGGGCTATGCATAGGGGGGGGGGGGGGGGGGGGCGCCGCCCTATGCATGGGTCATTTTTTATGTTTTTCCAATATTGGACTATGCATTAGGGGGGGGGGGGGCTATGCATAGGGGGGGGGGGGCTATGCACAGGTAAATACGGTATCAAACTGAAATTTTGTCGCCAAGAACCCAAGAAAATAGGAAGCTTTGTGACAAAATTTGAGCCCGATAGGCTCTTATAGCGAACGAAATTACAGGCTTGGAAATTTTGGACTCTGTATTTGTCATTTTCCGCACTGAGCATGGTTTTGAGATTAGAATCTTCTGCTCAGCATGGTCAAGCAGCTTATCCAACATGACAATATGGTGGAACAACAATGGCTGAACGTCATCACGGTCTAGAATACGAAGGATACAAAAATACAGGCGATTTACCGCCCATAACAGCCTTCAAGGAGCTGTCAAGGTCAATAGCGGCACCACTGATTTCAAAATGTTGAAAAACGTGGTCGCAAATTTGCAAGCTCGTAATTTCATCCCTAGTTGCCCTATCTGGCTCAAATTTTGCCACAAAGTTTACTGAAGACGCAAGACATGATGGAATAGTCTTTAGCGCGGGTGTACTCTATTAAGACATATAAGCACAAGAGAAGCAGCTTGAACTCACGCACTGGCTGCCCAATTTTCCAAACTGCTTCTCTTGTGCTTATATGTCTTAACAAAGTTTACTATTTTCTTGTGTTTCTGGGGACAAAATTTCAGCTTTATATCTGATGTAATACGGAAGTTATAAGGCTGGGTCGTTAGGGAGGTCTACGTGAGACACCCTGTAGAAGTGACTAACTCATCTCATAATCCTTTGCACCTCCTACGACAATATCCGAGGGCATAGGTCATCGATATCGACATTTTGTATTCGTTATTTTCGTGTCACCCAGTTCCGGCTGCCGTGCTGCTCGGCTCTCTCGTCTCTGGTTCTCGTTTATCGTTCTCGTCGACATGGAAAGCAACCTCAGCAGCTTAGTGTTGGTGGAAGCAGCGAATTGGCTGCCGCCTCCGCAACCTCAACTGTCGGACTATCTGCAGGTAATCACCAATTGCTTATTTCTCCTCTTCGGCCTTCCGCTTAATTTCTGGACTCTGTACGAGCTCTGCCGTCGTTTCTATCATCATCGAAAACGCACCTGCTTGCTTCACATCCATCTCAGCATCACCGACGTAATGGTTCTGCTTTTCTACAGTTTTGGTCGGGTCGTTTGGCTCTACTCTTACAGTTGGATGGCCGGTACTTTCCTCTGCAAGCTCATGCGATATTTAGAATCCTTCAGTTTTGCCGCCACTTCGAATATCGTTGCCTGTGTTGCTCTGGACCGGCTCTACTGCCTCGCCAAGCCTCTGCGCGCTACTGCACAGGCTGGGGCAAGAGTGCGCACCATGCTTCTCGTCGGCTGGCTTTCCGCAGCCTTGTGGATGCTCCCGCAGTTTTGGGCGTTCACCGTCTATGAGCATCCCATTTTTCAACCGTCTTTTCCTCAGTGTGTCAATTCGTGGATGGCAGCGGAAGCCAATAATAAATATAACTCCAGTTGTCGTAATCCAGTTTCTTGCAACAGACCAATGCTAGGCGTTAGCTATCAGTTGTACAATGTATATCACTTGGTGGGACTGTTCTGGGTACCTGCTGTGGTCACTTTTTTCTGCTATGCCAGCATTCTGGGGATTGTCTGTCAGAATATTAATAAGGGCGATTCAAACCGCAGGGAGTTCCTGCCTGTGTCATCCCTAGTAGCTAAGAGCCCCAAACCCAGTCCCAGTGTTTCCCTTAACCCAACGCCATCTCCGCAACCGTCGGGTCGTCGCCGTTTCTATCTCGCCCGATATTGCGGTGGAAGCAAAGCTAACGCTGAGCTTGTCACCGCCACCTCGGAGACATTGGAAGCGGACAACCAGATCGTGGCTGTGAAACGATCGCGGTACCACACCTTCCTCGGTGTTATGCATGCTGAAACGGCGAGCTGCAGCACCAGCAAGCGATACGCCTCCAACTCCCACCGAGGCTCACACGTGTCCGTTATGTCGACTGGCCGCGGAGAACAAACACATCGGATGACGAATGGAGCTTCCCTCTTGGGCAGACTCTCCCTCTCCGCATCGTGCAATCTGCTGAACTTCAAGGACAATTGCCGCACTAAATCAAGCGCTGTGCGTCTGCATCGAGTCAGTGGAGGAAGCTTCATCCGTCGTACCCGCATGCGAGCAGTCAGAGTCACACTGGTGATCGCTTCAGCTTTCCTTCTCCTCTGGACACCCTACAACGTCCTCGCCATTTGGCTGGGCTTCGACGAAAGTTCTTATCGGAAGCACGAGGACAAACTATACGTCCTTAACCACCTGATCGTCTTAAACGCCGTTATCAATCCAATAATTTATGGACACTTCAACAAAAAATGACATAGGCCTCCTCAGAACAAGTACCTATAACACTTGTCAAACGTAGGCCATAACCAACATGCCCTTTTGTATACGTAATGCAACTGTGCAATTTGTACGCGAGATGGTGTGCGTGACTTTTGAATTGAATAGGCTAATAGCTTTGAATAGCTACAGTACGTACTACAATAGGCCAGCAGTCGTCCTGGATGCTTTGGATAGTGAAAAAGACAAAGTGGAGCCGTATGCTAATTGATACGTTTCTGATGCGCTGTAACGCTAGTATAATATACTGTACTGTATGTTGAAATGGCTGGTTGGACACGTCTGTTCTTATCTGCTCAATTTTGCACAATTCTATCCTTTTCTGCACAATTTTGCCTTGTTATATGACCTCATACATAGTTGTTTCTCGATTCGGCTGCTAACTGAACCCGCGGCTGAAACTCGCAATAATTATGAGTTATGTAGGCTACTGTATCTCTAAACAGAACTTACTCTTTTTAGTTAAAAATGTGCATAAGGCATACATTGCCCAAGGTAAAGACTTTGAAAGAATGAAACCATACTACATAGAGCTGCTCAAAAATTTAGCCAGAAATTGTTGAATATTCAGCCAAAAAGAGTTTATTACCGTACTCAGTCCAAACAAAAGCGGCTGAGAAAGTGAGAAGACGCTAGCTGAAATAAAGGTTGAACATAACTTAGAGAGTAGTCTTGGAACTTTATTACACCTTACAAAAGTCCAACCATTGACGCACTTTGCTAAGTTGAAAGCTGTGATTTGCCTACGCACAGCTGCTCATTTACATGGAAAAAAGACAGTAATATTGTTTAGGGATGTAAAGAAAAAAAATAAAGTACAAAAGGGTGAAGCGGAGAACGCTGTGGTGCTCTCCGCTTAGGGGTATGTATGTACGTACACGTATGTATGTACATGGATCCAGTACCTAGGAGGGTTCAGGGTTTACAGTGGTGCATTGGTTTGAGTTCCAGTCATGCATTTGGAGCATACCGATGACCTTTAACATAAGCATTTGGCGTGAGCTACACGTGGGATAGATCGGGTAAGTATGAAAAACAACAATTTTAAAAGTCGGCCAAATTGTTCGATAATTCAATATCGGTTTCTCCTACATACACAAACTGTACGCACAGTATTTTGTTCTTAAGGCTTAATGCTAGTCGAAACTTCAAATGGCCGATTACAAGAACGACAGCATACTCTTTGCGCTAAGATCTGTTTCGCTGCCACCTCCAAAACCTCAGCTGTTGGACAATCTCCAGATGGCCACAAACTGCGTATTTTTGCTCATCGGCCTGCCTCTAAACTTGTGGACGTTGCAGACACTCTGCCTACGTTTCTACCGTCATCGAAGTCGTACAAGTCTACTACATCTTAATCTAAACATAGCCGATATCATGGTTCTGATATTCTACAGCTTTGGTCGAGTTGTTTGGCTTTACACGTATAGCTGGAAGGCGGGCGACTTTACTTGTAAGCTGATGCGATATATGGAATCGATCAGCTTCTGTGCTACGTCGAACGTCGTGGCTTGCGTTGCTCTGGATCGTCTCTACTGTCTGGCCAAGCCACCACAAGCTACCATTAACGTTGGCTCTCGCATTCGACTCATGCTGTGTCTGGCGTGGAGCTTCGCAACCATCCTGATGATGCCGCAATTCTGGGCGTTTACCGCCTACGCGCATCCGAAGTATGAGCCCGCATTCACGCAATGTGTCAATGTGTGGCTAGCGGCTGAAGCTGACAGCAAGTGGTACAACACCACAGTCAACCGTAGCCATCTGGTATTTGGTGTGACCCATCAGTTTTACAACGTTTACCACCTAGTTGTTCTGTTCTGGATTCCTGCCACCCTGATCTTTGTTTGCTACAGCTTCATTCTCAGAGCAATTTGTCGCAATATGGGTGGTCTGCAGGACGAAGTGACGGGAACAGAAGTGTTGGAACAGAAGGTTTCGGTTCCGGGCGTCAGTCCGAGTCCGATGTCCTGTCAGCCGATGAGCTTAGCCGTGCACGGGCTGTCGGTGGCATTTCTACAGCGACGACAAAAAGCAGAGAGAACCAACTCGGAACCAGTTCAAGAGACTTCCGCAGATTCGGAGCAGCCGAAAAACAACGGACCAAGCAAGCAACAGAAGAATGGACCAGCGCAACGACGACGACAGGAAAGGCTCTTGAAGCCTGTGCCAACAAGAGAGCCATCGAGCGGAAGCGGAAAACCGAAACCGATGCTTCAAACCATGTCCAGAGGCACCCTACTAGCTCCTACACTCAGCGAAAGAGAGCAGCTCCACTCAGGGCGATACCGTGGATCCGGTGTAGCCTCCATGATACTAACGTCACGCATGTATGAGCGCGCTCGAGAATCCTTGCGGAATCAAAATAGCAATACACCTAGCAGCAGCTGCACTGTAGTGCGCCTACACAGAGTCAGCGGAGGAGGCTTCATCCGTCGGACTCGCTTGCGAGCAGTCAGAGTCACACTGGTGATCGCTTCTGCTTTTCTTCTCCTCTGGACACCCTACAACGTCTTCGCCATTTGGCTGGGCTTCGACGAAAGTTCCTATCGGAAGCACGAGGACAAACTATACATACTTAACCACCTGATCGTCTTAAACGCCGTTATCAATCCTTTTATTTATGGCCGCTTCAACAAGAGTCGATAATACAGCTCCTGTTCTATTCTGCTGCAGGCATTGAACGCTTTCAGCAATTTAGATGAAAGTACGTACTACTTTCATAACGTTGAAAACGTACGTATCAGGGGGTACTGTAGGTAGCCAATAATAACCTCAGTAACATGGTGTTTTATTACTTCTGCAGTAGTACATAGGTTTGCGTCATGTTTGTTTGTAAAAGTGGCCATTACTCCGAGATACAGTGTGCAATGTAGCATTGCATCTGTTCATACCCTGCAACCTCAAAACCGCACAAAAGTCGTACATCCCGGGTCGGTGGGGACAGTTTGTGAAAAAAAAGAAGGCTGTCTATGCGCGGCGTGCAAAGTACGGCGCGCGCGCAGACGTTGCGAAACGCCCGCCAAATTCTGGTCCTCTTCTTTCGCGACTGTCTACGCGGCGCGCCGTGTACTTTGCACACAGCGCATAGACAGTCTTCGTGTTTTCACAAACTGTCCACACCGACCCGGGAGCATCTGTACATTTGCTTCGTCAGTAGGGGCACACTGCCTCGGCTCCTACTAAAACCTGTTTCTCTCTTCTCTTCTGGTTGAGTAGGAAGGGAGGAGGGAGGAACGCGAACAGCTGGACTTTGTCCACACACAGCGAAGGACATAGAAGGGCCTCAGGGGGAATTACATAGGTACAGTATTGTCCAAACAGGTCTCTCACTAGGGCACACATGCAACACCCAGTTTATTGCCTCTCCACAGTGTTCTTTTGCCTATTGTCTCACTTTGTCGCTTCACCATGACTGGCCAACTTTACAAAAGTTTAACCATGACGCTTCACCATGACTGGCCAACTTTATAGTAGCCTCAAGTTTATGGAAGACGGAGGAGAGGCGTTTATTTTCTCTGGTCACTTTTTGGGTTAGGGTTTCCACTTATCTTGTCATCGCCCTTCTTGGCTGTTTGTTATGCGCTCCTTGAGGGCAATTAGCGAAGGCTGCCCAACCTTTTCTTTGGGCTTACGGTGTGCTGCGGTGTGTTGTGTATGCCACTCCTTCCATCTTGCCTGTGCCTTTTGTCTCTCCTTTGGCCAGCGAGCAGCGCTCGTCGCTCCGCTCGAAGGCCTCTTCCTCCCTCCCTCCCTCCCTCCCTGTCCACTACTGATGTATTTCCCAAAACGCTCAGACACTTCATTACCAAACGCATTATCGATCCGTTTTCCGTCTTCCAAAAAGTTGCAGCTACTCTACATCTGCTAACTTTCACTGCGAGATTGATGAGAAGAAGTCAACGGAGAGTACTTTGGTTGTGCTAACAAATGTTAGCAATCGAGCTGAGTTCAAGGCGTGGTTGCAAGAGTTCAGCGAGACATCAGGTTGGAATAAGGCCGATAGTGAAAAAAGTCCAGTTCGATGCGCCTTCAGTGAGCTGTGCCACTGCCATCACTCATCGCGAAACAAGACAAAGTCTACGACAAATGAATCTGGCAAGAATCTCGCATGCAGCGCCAGATTGAAAGCAAAGTATGCATTCTCATTCCATACCACTGGTGTCAGGGTAAAAATTTGGGTAACTTTACCCGGGTTACCCAGCCCGTTTTGGGCCGGGTAAATTAACCTAACTTTACCCAGGAAAAATATTTGCCGGGTAAAATTACCCAGCTCTTACCTAACCTGGCCACTCATGAAGGTGCACCCAGGTAAGATTTGAAAAACTGCGGGTAAGTACTGCCATACTTACCCGGGTAAAATGTTCATACTTACCCAGTACTTACCCGGGTAAATTTACCCGGGTAAGTACTGGGTTAGCGAAATGCAGTAGGCAGCAAACATTCCTGCACGTATAAAATAAAGCTGCAAGCGCGCACTCAAATTTCTACGCGCGTTGAGTGCTGTTGTTAGCGTGCGTACTTACATGTATGTGCGTATACGTATGTACCTCCCTACGTACTGTGCATGTGCATACTACATAGTAAGTACAAGCAGACGCCACGTCTCCAGCCCAAAGTCGGAGTCAAGGTATGCAATCATTAGTACGCCCCACACGTGGTGAATAAACTCACGGGAAATTCTCCGTAAGTCATCGCATCGCGTACATTATAGTAGCCCGTTAGCGTTAGCGTTAGCGTTAAACTAATTACTACGTAGTAAATGCTAAGTCAATTCGCTGGCAAACAGATGCCTATTACATGAGAACACTGAACAAGCAGCAAACCCACAAGAACGGTAAAAAACGCCATGTACCACAGTACCAAGGAATTTCTTTTCCATACTTACCTGGCAGTACTTACCCGGGTAACCCGCTGGAATTTGAGTTTACCTAACCCGGCTGACCACTGAGCGGGTTAGGTTACCCAACCTAACCTGGCATTTGACCACATCGGGTAATTTTTACCTAACCTAACCCAACTTTTTGCCAGGCCAAGTTGACACCAGTGTTCCATACCCATCCATACCTGTTGCCCTGTTGAATGTGTGGTACATACCTACGACTAAGTTGCGGTAAAATAAGACGCACATACAAAAGAATGAAGAAAACCAGCGCATAACGAAGCACGAAAAAACAGCTGATTACGCTCTCTTTCTCTTCACTCGCATTATTGATTTGTCCGCTCCTCCCGCGACGGCTGGCCTGTTGTCCATCTACTAAAATACCGGCTCTGCTGCCTCTCTCACGGAGTGCCCCTACTGACGAAGCAAATGTACAGATGCGACCCGGGATGTACGACTTTTGTGCGGTTTTGAGGGTATACACGTAGCTATAATAGTGAGCTATGTCTCAAATAATCTGGCTGTAACAGTTGGATTGAAAGTTTAAAAAAACTAATAATGATCGACCAGCGGACAGACGGAAAATCTTCACGAGCCTTGGTTTACCATTTTGTTGGATGAACAAGGGTTCAGCAACACTCAAATATAGAGATGCGACGATAGTGAATTTTTGCGGAAATCGATACCGATACCGATATCGATAGTTTTTCACCAAGCCAATTCGATACCGATACCAATACCGATAGTTGCAATTTTTTCCAAATCGATACCGATACCGATACCGATAGTGTGGGCAAAAAATTATCGATTTTCGATAGCGATACCGATAGTTTTGTAGCACTGTGTTTTGAAAAGTAATGGGCATTTATTTACACCATAGGAGCAGGAATACACTTTGGGGTATGACTGTACTGACATAATAAATAAATAATTGAAGAGGAATGTCAATTTTAGTAAATAAATACCTAGTAAATGGTAGCGTAGGGTACTGTGGGGTAAACCTGGCCATGTGGCAGACCTGACCACCTAATCTTCTTTGAACTTGCTGTTTCAGCAAAGCCAAATAGCTCATTTGAAATAGGATAGTTGAGAGAATCGATTGATATTTTCCCATGGCTGGGTTTACCCCATAGTACCCTACAACATGACACATTCTACGTATCTAGCACTAGTTGCCTTTGCATACTTCTGTAAGTCATGGATATGACTACAGTTACTGCAAAAACTAATCTATGCCACTACACCACAAACTTAGCGCCGAAATCGACGTGCCCTTGCTTTGCGCATGGCCAAATTTACTGTAGAAAAAATTGCTATCAAAAATCGATATTTTTTACATGATTATTCGATACCGATACCGATATCGATAGTAGGAGCAAGAAGAAAATTCGATACGATACCAATACCGATAGTACAAGGAAAACAATTTTCGATACCGATATCGATACCGATAGTTCAAAAAATGCTCGATACTATCGATTTTCGATACCGATACCGATATATCGTCGCATCTCTACCAAATACAAACGATTTCTTCAACAGTTCTGTTGCTTTTATCGCCTTCACCGGTATATTGATATTGGATGTTCTTGCTCTTTTTAACAAAACAAGTATCGTATTTACCAGTGCATGCATAGCCCCCCCCCCCCCCCCCCAATGCATAGCCCATTATGATAGTCCCATTCCCGTATGCATTGTAGAGTACCTGAACCTACCTACACAAACTGGTCATAAGCTACCCATAGCTAATTGTCCAGAATAACCCTGTTTTGACCTCGATTATGCCCTAAAACACGTGCTTTTGACCTAAAAATATGCCTCTGCGCACCTCTCAAAAACATAAAAAATGTCCCATGCATAGTCATATGCATAGCCCCTGCATAGCCCCATATAGGACCCTCTCAATTTTTGCATAGACCGGTAAATACAGTACGCTCATGCATCGGCAAGACGTACATACGTACGTAGGCAAGACGGGATAGGGATAACCATAACACATATATAGTAGGTAGGTATAAAGGCTACCGTATTTACCCAGCCCCATGGGGCTATGCAAAAATTGAGAGGTCCTATATGGGGCTATGCATAGGGGGGGGGGGGGGGGCTATGCATAGGGGGGCTATGCATGGGACATTTTTTATGTTTTGAGAGGTGCACAGAGGCATATCTTTTAGGTCAAAAGCACATGTTTTAGGGCATAATTAATTGAGGTCAAAACAGGGTTATTCTAGTACAATACACCCCCAAGCAGGCTTATAGGCATCTCAGCTTGGTGTGGGAGTGGCTATGGGTAGCTTATGAACAGCTTATGTAGGTAGGTTCAGGTACAGTACAGTACATATGGGGCTGCATAGGGGGGGGGGGGGGCTATGCATAGGGCATTTTTTATGTTTTGCCAATAATATGGGGCTATGCATAGGGCGGGGGGGGGGGCTATGCATAGGGGGGGGGGGGGGAGCTATGCATGGGTAAGTGAGGGAAAGGAAAGGCAGCGGAGACTTTGTGGTACTGTAGAGAGAGTGACCCCACGTACGACCTCCTACACTATCGCAGTCGCAACTACGGTAATGCCGTAAATCGGCTTTTCATGCAGTTTTGACATCGTAGCAAGCTCAGAAAAATTATATCTTTGCGAAAGTGGGTTCGCCCAGGTTTGGGGCGTAGAACCACAAACTGAGGCGTAATACCGCCCCAATTTACTATGACCGTATAGTCGTATACGTATACCCCTGCCTTTCTTTCTGCCTTTCGTAAACGTTATACAATAAAAATGTCGCAGCCAGGAAAAGAAACGGGTAAATTCTGTTAGCTTCTCACAAAAAAAACGCCATCGTCAATGTGTGAGGCGTGGCCCAATATGTCTGCCATGCCATCGGTACGCGGGGCATGCATTAGTTCCTTACGGCTAACGATTAACGAACCACAGAAGGATGCTGTAATATCATTCCTCATCGCATGTTCTTGGGTCTAATCATACTGATTGCCTGCCCATGCTCGCAAACACAAGGGCGCGCTCACTCTCGCACTCGAATCGGATGTATATGCTGTTCAGCCTTCTGGCCCAAAAACGGAAAGCTTCGTAAAAGCTGGCGGAAATTAAAAAATATGCTACGTACACATACACGAAAGCAGTGGAGTGGAAGAAAAGTAGCAAAGAAAACGACCTGCTGCTATTTTTCCACGGTTGGTCGATTTTCTGCTGCTTCCGTCTTTTGTCCTCCTTGTATTTTGTTTGCCTATCACGTGTCTGTTTTGAGCCGCCAGATTTGCACTCAGTATTCACTGCGACTACAGTGGTTGGTTGGAACGCGCCGTTCAATCCACCTGTAGCGCCAAGCCATGGCCGCATCTCTGCAGTACCTGAGCAGCAAAGAGCGTAAGATCATCAAGGATTCATGGGATACCGTGCGGGATCCGTCGAAAAAGTACCTGCAGTCGGTATGGTTGTCTGCTGTTCGTAGAAGTGGTAGAGTCGCCGAAATATTCGACGTTTCTGACGCACAGCGAGAAGACACCGTTGTCCTGTCTTCGTCTTCAAAATTACAGACAATTCTGCAAGGAGTGGACCAATTCTTCACTCATCTTATTGTGGAGCTGAATCTGAAAGAGAAGCCAGTAGCAGATGCATGCATTCAGCTGGGTGCCAAGCATTTGAAATATCATCGGCATGGCATACAAGCTGTCTACTGGGACATTTTCGCCTTCAGTATGGTGGATGAGCTGGAGAAATTGGAGCTGTTCAAGAAGAACTGGAAAGATGCTTACGTTTGGCAAAAGTTCCTGCATTTTGTCGTCAACAACATGGCTATGGGCTACCAAAAGAGCCGCATGGATGCCGAAGCGAGAGCTGATGATAAGAAGACCAGTCGAGACCAGTCCTAAACCTTTCTACTTGTTATTTGCAGTACAAATACAATCTAGTAAGGATGTTCTTGTGACATTTGTGAAACCTTTGTATGTCCAAATGACGTGTTGTACTGACTGTGCCGTCGTATATCGTATCCTAGTTCTAACCACCACTTAGATCAGATTATTGGTTGGTATAAAATAAATGATAAAACAGAATATGTGAAAACATGCGCTATTTGCAAAAGCTGTTTGAAATAAATAAACACAGCAAAATGTACATGTACTTCTGGATTACTAAATAATAGTTTTATTATAGGAATACATGGCTAAAAATCATTTTATATTTTTTTATTTTATTTTATTTCGTTGAATACAAGAATTTATTTTTTTGTTATCAAATCAGAAATCAGATCAGAATCGCTATTGCTGTTCGATAATGATGCCGTATGCGTCGATTTCGCAACAGACAGTACACAGTCGCAGAACTTTGAGTTGAACCCAAGTATTCTAATAAATTGGTGTCAGCAAAATTGGTGTCTAATTGGTGTCAGCCATATCGTTGAGGCAGAAGAGTCGTTTCCTTCCCGGTGGATATGGAGAACGGTGAAGCGGAGGATGAACGGGTATGCACTTTCCTTCAGAATACGTTACCAGAAAGGACTAGAAACATTTTTGAAACGTCAACTTCACGGATGAATTACAGCTTGTTATGTGCAGTGCCAATATTGATTGTATTTTCATATGTTGTTGGTGTTCTGTATTATAGCCGAAGGGCCACAGCGTGGACCTGACTGGTGATAGCAATGGCCTCAACGTAGACATTAGTGATGCCTTGAGTGAACGGGACAAAGTGAAGTTTACGGTTCACACCACTACCAGCCTGAAAGGCTTCGCCAAACCCGAAATGTCCGTCATTCGAGAACACGAGGAATTCCTGTGGCTGCATCACGCCATTGTCGAACACGAAGAATACTCAGGATACATTGTAAGCTTGCAGCCGCATATCGAAACTGAGCAGAAAAGATCTTAGCTCCTATTAATTTTGCCTCTCTTCTCTCTCAAACTGTATGGGATCCTTGGTTGGTAGATTCCACCTCCTCCTCCGAGGCCTGATTTTGAAGCATCACGCGAGAAACTACAGAAATTAGGCGAAGGAGAATCCACGATGACAAAGGAAGAATTTCAAAAGATGAAAGCAGAACTCGAAGCGTGAGAAAAAGCTCTTTCTTCAACCCATGTAGGGTACTGTGGGGTAAACCCGGACACGGGGTAAATCCGGATACCTAAACTTTTCTGAACTTGCCGCTTCAGCAAATGATGAACATGGTAGCTCATTTGAAAGAGGAGAGTTCAAGGAATCGATTGGTAGAATACTTGTCTCAATCGGTCGTATGGTTGCTGAGATATACTAGGTGTCCGGGTTTACCCCCGTGTCCGGGTTTACCCCACAGTACCTTACCTATTATAGCATTTTTCTCATTATCACACCATGCTGACAACTTATTTTTCGTGCTTGTGTTTAGCGAGTATTTGGCGACGTTCAAGAAGACAGTGGCCATGCACGAAGTATTCTTGCGTCGTTTGGCTGCTCATTCCATCTTCAGAAATGACGCCAACTTCAAAGTCTTTCTTGAATACGAAAGCGATGTAAGCACTCCAATGCCATTTTCTCTTCCTCACCTCTAGTTCAGTATCACACCTTTGTGTGGATAAGGTGGAGCCTGAAATGGTCTAACCGGCCATTTATCGTCAGAGGATGACTGCGTTTTAATGGATAAAGTAGTACGGTAATAGTTTTGACTACTATTTCAACGCAGTCACCAGGAATCCGGCAGAATGTATACCATTGTACGTTTGCAAGACAACTTTACATGATGGACTTGTACGTAGAAAGTATGGCACGCGTAGACAGCTGCGAAAGTAAGTGGACCTGACTTGGACCGCGACGAAAGGGGAAAAAATCAATAAAAGAACTGGTATATGCAGGTCCATCATGTAAAGTTGCCTTGCAAATGTACGATGGTATACATTCTGGCAGATTGGGGCTCCGTTAAAAGTAAGGTTTGCTGAAATAAGTAAGGTCAGCACTGATTTACATTATGCAATTGAGTGGACACCCCATTCGTGCTTTATTCTCGCTTATCAGCCGGGATAAAGTCACGAATGAGGCAAAAATTCACCTTTGCATCGCTTTACTTATGATTTCTCTGAAACATTAGGCGAGGTCGTCTCCCCGTACAAACTGGATTTTTTGAAACATTAAGCTAGTTCAACAGTGTGGTACAGTTCAACACCAGTGCAGTAATTGTATTTGTTTGTGTTCCAGTTATCAGTGCGTGGCCAGAACAAGAAGGAATTATTGCAGTCGTTTTGGGGTCGCTTGAAAACCGGAGCAGATGAAGTGCTGTTGTCAGGCCAGAAAGACGTGGACGATTTCTTCGAGCAGGAGAAAAACTATTTGCTGGAATATCACAACCACATCAAGGACGCCAGCAGCAAATCGGATCGAGTCACTCGACTGCACAAGGGTAAATCTCACTGCATGGTGAGGGGTAGCTTGGGCCGGGGATAAATCCGGCCACCTCATCCTTGGCTTGTGCAAAACTAGTGAACGAGCCTATGAATGATGCTGAATGATACAGATTGTACACAGTTTTTCTGATACAACACGCTGCTATACAATAAATAGTCCGTCCAGCGAGAGTTGTCTCTGCGCCTGAGCCCGCTCTGTGCAATTTGTATGTACTCCCACAGAATAGGAATGCATGCAACGCGGAGAAACCTCCGTGAAAGCAATTTTCGCAGCACGGACGAAAGAAAGCACAAAGACAACTCTCATTGGACGTACGTATACTGTAAGCAGAGAAAAGCAGGAGTCTGCCCCGCACTCACTATGCCACTGACTGAATGAGTTGAGTGGTGTAGGGATGGCGGACAGTTTCATCGCGGTGGCGGATATGCTGGAGAAGTTGGCGACGATGGAGAAGGAGGAGGAGTTGCAGAAGGTGCTGCTCAAGACGGCGGACACGTGCGAGAAGGCGCGGAAGCTGGAAGCGCGAGTGGCCACGGACGAGGATCTGAAACAGAGCGACACCCTACGCTACTTCCAACGGGAGACGGAAGCCGCAAAGGCAAGAGCTATCAACTACTATAGTCTGGCCAATAGCAGTTGGCACTTGGACTCAAGGCGCGTTGCGCAAAATAGATATACAAATGCGGATTTCTGTCCATGCTTCGTGTACTCCTATTTAGCAGAAGTACATGCAAACTACGCAACTCGCCTTGAGTTCAAGTGCCAACTGCTATTGGCCAGACTATAGCTATAGCTCTATAAACCCAGGGCTGTAGTACCAGATCGACCAACCTGTATTGATCGTCAAATTCACTCAGCCAATCAGCCACCAATGTTCATTTCATGTCAACAATTGCCCCACTGTGCCCTTTCTAGTGCTTGAACCAACACTCTACGTCTACATACGCCAACTTATATGTACGGTATATGCTACATTGGTTAGTGTTGTATGGTTTGTAGGAGCTGCTCTATCGACGACTGCGGTGTTTGGCTAACTACGAGGGTGCCAACAAGAATCTGGAAAGAGCGCGTGCCAAAAACAAAGATGTCATGAAGGTAAGTTCAGCATGAGAGGAAGATGCCGATGCCGATGTGACCCCGTATTCCCGCGCCTTCATTTCATACACTGCTGCTGTGCTATTGGTTTTCCATACACGGTGTCTGTTTCAGGCAGAGACCGAGCAGCGTGAGGCGTGTGAGAAATTTGAGAAGATTACTGATTTGGCTAAATCTGAGCTGAAAGAGCTGAAGACGCGTCGAGTTGTGTCGTTCAAACGAAATTTGGTCGAATTGGCCGAACTAGAGACCAAGCATGCTAAGGTATGACTATGTATACGGTGGACCGACTCCTGCCTGGTATAGGCCTACTTAGACGTACGGAGTTGGATCTATTGGTAATGTCAAGAACAACGCCTGTGTGTCTCTAAAATGTGTTGCATATTTCAGGCTCAACTGCACCTACTGAAATCAGTGGTGGCTGCCCTGAAGGAAGATGCTTTCTAGTTTATGAGGAGTCACATTCATTTGTGATAGGAGGAGAAAGGGAGCGAGAGGAAACGCAACAGCTGTGTCGACTTACGTAGCCGAGGACTCACCCAATGGTTGTACTACCTACACCGCACTATTGTTGCTTATCTGTTTATTGTTGTCGATTTTGTTCTGGGTATCATGCATGCGCTGCAATGCTGTGACAATTTATTGGGTACTGTTTCTCGTTTGTTATGTGCTAATCTTTGTAATATTCACCCTGTACAGTTTGCCTTTGTATTTGGTAGAGTAGTAGGCGGTTACATAGGCCTACATCTTGTAGATTAGTACCATACATGCTTATTGTTTCCTTCCTTGTCGGCGCTATGCTATGCTTGAGTCGTGCGCAATGAGTGAACAAGCTTTGCTTGGATGTTGCAATGTTTGATACATATTGATGCGATTCTCAATGCTCGTTCGCATTGGCGACGTGCATCCATGGCTTGGCGTATGGAACGGCATGAATGGACGACACACGACAGCCATGGATGCCCAACGTATTTCTCTCCAGTACGAACGCGCCTTCACATCTCATGCTGTGTTATTGTTCCGTGGATTCTATAGTACGTAAGTATATGTCACTTGCTACAGTGCTCTAGTACCTTCTGCAAAAGTTGTCCCCAATGTGATCTACTAACAAATAGGGCTGATGTGTGTCTGTCTGTGTGTGCGTGTGTGTGTGATGCAATAAACTCGCTCAGTTTTCCAGCTATACGTTTACTTTCATTCAATTATACAGGCAATATTTTTTTTTTCTATTTATTATATTTTATTTATTATAATTTTTTTTTTTTATTTTAAATTTTTTTTTTTAAATATTTTTATTATAAAAATAAAACAAAACTTTGGCCATTTTGCCACTGTGACTCACTATACCAAATATGCAGGGGCGATTAGCACTTATTTTTTTAGTACTGTCGGTCACACCACGACAACGATATCTGGGTTTGAGCAAGACAAGTACCAATACAGCGAAGGGTACAGTAAATAAAAATAACAACTCGTCTAGATCTGGATAGACCTAATTTTAACATAAATAAAATAACGGAATGCCACACGTTTGAAATACGTGGTACAGTTAGATACTATTGTCCTGAACCGGAGTTTGTGCATTGCATATGCTGACAACTGTACTACGTTGTGGAGATTCTATTGACACGTTTTCCCGCATAAAACATGAACAGATCTGGGTAACGTAACAGAAACCTCTGAGCTTTCTCACAGAATCGGCAAAACAACAGCAAGATTACAACACTGGGACAATAATGAAATCACTCTCAGATTCAAACATAATCATCACATCAAAATCTGTACTGTTTGTACAGTAGTAGCTGCTCACATAGCCTTTCACTCATTGTTACACCCACTAGTGCATTACACGGATGTGACCACCGAATCAGTACTACAGTACATCTTGCCGACCAAAAACTAAGTTGATCCACAAATCATCAAAATACGTGTAGGGGAAGACGGACAAAAATATCCAAAACGCATAAAAATATGTCCGTGATACAATAACTAGTGCTGGACAGACAAATTCAAATCAGCTGGCTCTGTTGCACCCGTCCAAACTCCGCTCGGCCGCCGTTCGTGGTATTTGTGGACAGAAACACGTCATCGTCATCCATAAACAAAGTGGATGGTCCACTGTTGGCGACTCTCTGCGCACCCATGCCATTGAGCCCAGCTGCTGCTGCTGCGCTGGTGAAGGTAGTAGGATTGTGTAGGGAGCCGCCGTTACGCAAGCTTGCGGATGATGTCGTCATTTCTGGCTGAGGTTCCTGAGCAAAGTTTCTCATCTCGTAGCCGCCTCCGCCCAGCACTGAGGACCATCGCTGGGACTGAGAAGAGCTGGAGCTGGAGGTGGTTGGCTGTTGTAGGATGGTGGAGGGTGGAGGTTCTGCGGGGAGAGAGGGCAGAAGCTCGTCCGTGGCTGCAGCTCCGCCGCACTCTTCTGCCGTGGACAGGGAGGAGTGAGCAGTGGAGGAATGCTGCTGCTGCTGCTTCCCACTGTCAATGGGTAGGAACGGCTCCGCCGACTGCGGATGGTACGGCGGAAACGCGGATGGCGTCACACCGCATCCTGACACACCAAACCACCAACTCAATCCACAAAGCACAGCAGGACGACCCATACCTACACGCACTTCAGTAGCACGTATGTACTGTACGGTACATATGTACAGTACGTATATATGTATGTACTTATGTGCAGTATGTACGTATGTACGTACGTATGTCGTGCAAGTCAAGTAAAGTACGCGTACAGAACGTACAGAATGTACATAAATTCCACATGACATGTACATACAATACAATACAACGTGTACGTAGTACGTACAGTACAGAACGGAGTACACGAAGGAAACATACAATTGTCTTACCCTTGGTCGGCATCGGCTCAGCCGGCGTATTTTCGACGAAGCCGGCGAAGCTGCGACACATCACGTCTTCCTGCTTTTGAGCAAGGCCATTCGGAAGTTTCACTGCATTGGAACAGCCGGCTGCAAAGAAAACTAACCTTACTTGGCAGAACATAACATAGCCATCGCCCACTAGCCATAAAAGGTACACGATACAAGCAGTTGATGTTGCGCTGTTGTCATCTGCAGCAGCCGCGTGTTCGTTGGAGTATGTGGCGACTGGTGCGAGGGAGGTGGCTCTCTTTCCCTGTTCCTCTTCCGCTTTGCCGTTGCCGTTGGCCATGGTGCTACTAGTATTGCCGCAGGAGTCTTCCGCCAGGCTCTTCTTGTGTATGATGTGGGGCAGCGGAGCGTCACGCAGCTCCGCGTCTTGCGTCAGGCGCGCCAGTCGATCCACGATCAGCGAGAACTTGGGCCGCTCATCCGCCGTCGTGTTCCAGCATTCCGTCATCAGCTGATATCTGCACAAAATGAGACGCCAAACACCGTGTGTCCAAATCACAATGCGTCTTCAATGTACTGTACTACTGTACGTACACAACACACCAAGCGTATAGACAAAATGATCGAATGACTAAATGCAATTGGCATTCGGATACATGACATACACGGAAGCGGGGCTTCCATTTGGAGCTTCCAGTCTTCCGCCGGCTGTCACCAACTGCATCACCTCCTGATTTCCCCTACCCGGATACGGCATATAACCCATCGAGAATATCTCCCACATCAACACACCGAAAGACCTGCAAGCACATTGGCTTTTCAAACTGTATCGAATGCAGAAACGCAGCCTGGCCTGGCACACATACCAAACGTCGGTTTTGGAGGTGAAAATTCCGTCCAAGAAGGCTTCTGGAGGCATCCACTTGACTGGAAGCATGGCCTTGCCGCCCTTACGATAGTAGTCAGCCCTGCAATGCAGCTACGTAAGTAAGTATACAGTACATAGGCACGCAACGAAAACGGCAAACCTGTAGATGTCTCTGGCCATTCCGAAGTCTGCGATTTTGACAGTGCGACAGCCGTGCTGTTTGTTGGTGAGCAGACAGTTGCGAGCGGCGATGTCCCGATGGATGAAATGGTTCTCCTCCAAATACTCACAGCCTCGCGCCACATCCAACGCCATCTCCAACAGATCCAACATGCGCAGAGTTGTCACATCGCCACAGGCCTAAAAAGACACCATCTTTCATATCATCAGCTCCAGGACGAACAAGGAAAGGCACATAAAGTATTACTGATTTGGGTCGATTCTCGCGTAGGAATGACTTCAAGTCTCCACCGGCCAACAGCTCCAACACGATGAGACGAGGCATTTTCTCGAAGCACACACCAATAAAACGTACGATGTTCGGATGATGGAATTTGCTGTAACAAAACGTCATACGCTTGCGTGCGTACGTACACAACACAGCCAGCCAGAAAGTGAACGGTACAATGAGCGCCAAACAGTTGTACACATACTTACTGTATGTACAGTACCTCATGATGAGGGCTTCCATGTGAAAGTCTTCTTGCGACTGCTGGGTTGCGAATTCTGGCAGTGTTTTGACAGCGATGGCCAGAGACTGAGAAGGATCCTCACAAGCAACCAGATGCGTCAACACACCCTCATACACCTCACCAAATGCACCCTGTCCAATAGCCCTGCAACCATAAACAGTATACCCAACTAGGAAAATAAACGCAGAAGCCACCAAAACCACTTCAACCATACACGTAGTACATACATATGTTACCACTAGGTACAGTTGGTAGGTACTCGTGTAAAAGCGCGCAGTACATTATCAGGTACTGCTACTAACTTGATGAGCACAACAGCACTACGAGGCAGCTCTCTGAGGTCGGTGAAGTTGAAGACGACCGGATCGTAAGTGGGATTGAGCTGAGAACTGCCGCTTCCTCCACCTCCAATGCCCGTGCCAGCTGACATGAAATGATGCAGAGGCACCATTCCGCTATCCTTATACATGGAGCGATGACGCCTGCCCCAGGTACGCATACAGCCTGGAACAGTTCAAAACCACCGCTCATACATACGAACAACATGTGGGGGTAACGCAGTACACGATGGACAGTCCTTAGCGCGGGTGTAATCTATTAAGAGATGTGAGCACAAGAAAAGCAGTTTGAAAAATTGGGCAGCCAGTGCGTCAGTCGAATACGCAGCGCAGCACGGGATTACGCCCCTCTTAGCGCACGACCCCATCTGACTGCACAGCTCAATTTCTCTTTTAACATATCTTAACATGTGGGGGTGTTCGTTCATTCGTACAGAAGAATAGTAGGGCGATAACGAAGACGAGGACGGCGAAGACGAAGCAGATGGCGAGCACGACTTGGCCAGGGTCCAAGCGCAGATATTCATCAGGTAGCACATCCAAAGGATCCACCATCGTCGTCCGTTCAACTACAATCACAAGCAGTACGTACGTACACCTTTATGTTATGTCATACGACCAAAAGGTGCCGTGTCGTTCTAAAACATGGTAATACCGGTGCAAGTGTCAAAGCAAGGTCCTAACTGTACTCTTGGCATGTAACGTCAGTTTGCGCACTTTACTAATTGCGGGCTATTCTATTAGCTACGTATACCTGCGCACGCATCGCTCCCGATGTCCTTGAGCTGTCGACCAGTGTCTTCGCAGAAACAACTCTGGGTTTCGCCTTGCCACCGACAGAGGGCGCCGTCGGGACAGTCGAGGCGACAGGGATAGAGCAGGAGGAAGCCGGGACCCCTGTTGGCGCCGGCGCGAAACACGACGGCCGACTGCTCCCGGCACCAGGACCAGCCGCCTTGACCGCTGCTCAGGTTGCCGCCGTCGCCGCCTAGTAAAAAGGCACAGTAAACGAACCTAACCAATAGTAACCTAAGAGCCCACCTACGGTTTGTTTGGCTTTGAAATGGATGACTGAGGCAGGGTAAATTTGCATGGAAAACTGCCATACTTGATCCATTCCAAATGACCATTATTCTGGCAACTACGGATGGGGCCCTTGTTTGCTTGCTTTATATTTTCAAAGTGTGGGAAACAAGGTAAACGCAATTGAACCGGACAATACGGTAGATCTGAATGAGCCTAGCCCTCGGCCGTCCGTACACTATGTGTACCTCTGAATCCTCCACCTCCGCCGCCTCCGGGTCCACAGGCGGCTCCTCCGCCGCCGAAGCCGCCGAAAAAGCGCCAGGTTTCCGTCTCCGAACACACGCCGCCTTCCGCCCCCACGTCGAAAGAGCCGCCCGCAGCTCCGTATCTGCTGTCAGCACACGTCGGACACGCCGCGCCTCCGCCTCCACCTACATACACACAACGGAATTACTCGTATGTTCAACGGCATAAAGCCGGTGGCAGACAGGAAACACTGTCATCAACTTTACATGTAGCACAGATTGTACGTTTCACAAGGGAATGTACCACACGTACTACTGTACAGTGAGCAGTAATGTAGAACACCTATGTTGTCCACTTCACACATAGTGTCACATACATAATAATGATGTACGTACATACATTCGATTTCTCACCTGATACAGTGAGGAAGGACTCGAGGACTGAGCTACCCGGCGCTCCGCCTTCCTCGTCCCCTTTCCACATTCCCCTTCCCTGCACCATGTGGTCGTTTGCATCTGGGGGGGGCGCGGAGAACCGAACAAGCCGCCTCCTCCAGCCGCCACCAGCAGCAACTGAGCCACAGCAGAGGACGCAGCCTCTCTGGCGACGAAAGTGGCGCCACCGCCTGCAGAGCCCGGCTGCTTGCTCAGCACCTCAACTGACGCCTGCTTCAGAGCGACGGGAACGTTGGATGAGCTGGCCTCTTCCAAGGATGCAGCAGGACTTCCCGCGGTTGCGAGTTTGCGCTGCTGAGTTTGCGGCGAGCAGACGCCTGCGAGAATATTAGCTTGCTAAAAAACAGCGCTAGAATACCCTATTGCGACAAAACTCGCATAGCATACGTACATACTTACGTTAGTATAGGAATGGAACGAACCTTTCGCTGATAGGACGGCCAGCTGATGGGCCAATCAGCGCAGGGTCCTTCTCCTTCTTGACCAATCAGCAGCTGCAGGGTGTCTCCTTCGGTCAGATTGAGCACAGCCTGAACCTTGGCACCGAAATTTCTCCTCTCGTCTCCTTCGGATAAGCTTCCACCTGATGCGCCCGCCGCTATAATCCTGCATACAAATCATCCGAACGATCAATTCCAAATTAGAATAGCTGTTATCAATAATAGTGCAGTGACAAGTCAAATTGTCCGAGTACTAGTAGCCTACATATACAGTACACTATGTATGTACCTACGTACGTGCCTGTATTCCGCAGTTCTGGGAACGGTCCAGGTCTGAAGTCCCTGTTTGTTCAGCTCCACTTTGACTGGAGTACTGTTGTAGGCAGCTTCGCATTGAGCTGGTGTGGGGCCATATGGACCAGTGGAACCACATGTCGTGAAGTTGTACAATAGTGGAATGGAGGAGTGATGCTTTTCCGCTAAAAAAGTAGAGCTTACGACAGTGCAGTGCGTGTACTGTATATGGCCAGTAACAAAATGCAGCGCATCTGTTTTGTACCTCCGAGAAAGCATTGTGGTGTCATGGTGAAGTCATCAATCGCCAGTTCCGCCGAAAATATTCGCACTACTCTGAACACCAACTGATACCTGGCAAAGAGAGAATAAGTGCAACCATAACCACACGCATGGATAAAACCACGTGCCTGCCTATCAAAAAAAAAACTCGTTCGTAGGTACTCGGTCTCTTGTGGAGGTAGAATGAGCGCCACCCTTTTCCATTGGCAATTCTGAGATGTGGGATGGTGTGAGTGATCATCGAATCCGTCTGGTTGCCACAGGATCTGATGGGGAGCCTTGGACCCCGGCAGACGAACTTGAAGAGACGCCGTATTCGTTACCATTTCACGACTGCATACGTAGAATCGCACCTACACAGGGGCAGAAAGTCCGTTTAAAAGACATGAGATGGCACGTCAACCATATCTAAACGTTAGTGTTGCACGTAGAATACATATGAACGATACCCTGCATTGCTGATAATACGGGGAAGACTTGTCATAGAGCAGAGGTGAAGTCGGGGGGAATCTGGGACTGATCAGTTGAGGAAAATACACCGGCGCCTTCGTCTTAAAATTGGTCACTTTCAGGTAGGCGAAATGACCTGCAACAACCGAAGTATCTATTTACCATGCATTATTCCTCTGTAGCAGAGCAACAGCAAAAGACAGGGTAACCGCCTAACCGACAGGATTCAGCCTAACCGGTCTCATTTCCGAACGTATGATCGGTGGTGAAGTAGAGTGCACCAGTGAAGCTGTGACTGTCTTCTCCTTTCAGAGTGCGAGCATTGGTTCGATTCCAGCTGGCCTGATCGTCGTGCGAAACCCGACTCCAACCCGCGCAGATGCCCACTGACCCATCCTCCATCGTACAGCGCGCGCCCGCTGGAACTTGAGCTGGAATAACCTCCCAGTTTGGCTCTTGTGTACATGTAGGTAGGAAGAGGCAGGGATGGCTTACTGCAGTTGTGCAGCTCTGCGTCTTCGTCTTCTGCGTTGGGGCAGTCCACGGAGAAGTCGCACAGGCGATCCCAGTCGATGCACTTCTTCGATATCGGACATCGATACTTGGTGTACCGCTTAGTCATACACGGATCCGGGTGGTACTCCTCCTCTGAAGCGTGCAAGCAAACACAACAGTTATTCTTTCAGAATGTACTGGGAATATTTCAGTAACGGAATACCGTTGCAATCCAGCAGAGTGATGTTGTCAATGAGGAAATCAGCAGTCTTGTTTGAGATGGCTCGATGGATGGAAGTGGAGGATCGATTGCCCTTCTGCTGCTGCTCCACTTGCTGCTTCTGCTGAGGCGAAAACGCTTCGATGCGAATGCGTGTGGGAACTCCGTGCCAAATTCGACCAATGTCCACTCTAGCCGGCTTCCACCTGAAAAACATGCGTCCGTCCACAATGACCAAAACTTGAAACCAACGGCAATTGGATCATTGTCACTGACCACAACTGAGATTGGGCCTAGCATCCTCAATGTCTCTGCAGCATCCAACCCCATTTACGCATTTAAAACCCCGATTGAAGACCACGTACATATGTATACGTAGCATTTACCTAATCATTAATAGGTACGTACGTACTATGTCATGCCATTTGCGAATGTAATGTACATCTTTTAACCCATACTGAATATCGCCCTCGTCACAACAACTATCAACTTTTTGCGCACCGGTGCGCACCAAAACGTCGACACTCGACACCTATATTATGTAAGGTTCGCACCAGTGAGCACCTATGTACTGGAGCTCCGTTTTTCAGTGCGCACCAGCGTGAGGACGATATTCAGTATGGGTTATAACACACATAGTTTTCACATA
>JASAMW010003428.1:0-19449 GCA_030247985.1 Epsilonema sp. ZAB3_2
ATAGTCTGGCCAATAGCAGTTGGCACCTGAACTCAAGGCGCATTGCGTAAAATAGATTTACAAATGCGGATTTCTGTCCACACTTCGTGTACTCCTATTTAGCAGAAGTACATGCAAACTACGCAACTCGCCTTGAGTCCAGGTGCCAACTGCTATTGGCCAGACTATAGTGCGAAACTGGTGTTGCTATGTGATGAGAATGGTAGGCTCTCTTGTTTTCGGTTCGCTTATGTGTTATTTGTGCCGTAATAATGCATTGTATGCGTGTATGTGTATGGAAAAGACCGTTAGTTGGAGTCGTCCTATGGCCCCCTTTGGCTGTAGCGCAGATTCTGTTGGTCCTCCTTTGCCTAATATATAATCTCTATACTACTACTACCTCCTATCCGGGATTGCGAGAAGTGAAGCAGGCTTAGATGTGGAATGAATTTTCACTACTGTAAGTGCAATTCGGTAAGATCAATCATGAAAGCTCACTGCTGGCTAAGTTTCGTTGATGTGACGTTGGACCTGCTTGCTTGCTACCGGACCTGCACAGTTCTGCATATGCTCATTGAACCTGTCCGCAGCAACGTGTACTGTCAAAAAGCGGTTCCAACGGCATTCAGCATGGGTCGTTTAGGTTTCCTTAAATTTGTATTGTATTGTACATCATCAATTTGTGTTTCATGTACGTACGTACGTACGTACGTACGTAGCCTATGTAGGCCTACTTTACATGAATCTTTTGCATTATGTTCCAGTATTTATGAACTGTGCGAGCGCATGCGTTCTGAGCTGGTATATAGGCCTATGGGATGAAGGCCTAAGCAAGCATTTTGAATGCAAGCAATGGACAGATATTGCAGGCAGTTTGCGCGGGCTGCGTGTAGGCAGGAGTGCCCTTCCAGCTGTAGTGTGCTGTGTTGGGAGGAGAAGTGTAACAACGATTCCACCTTGGGAGTATCATCTGCGTTTCGAGCAGGCAGTTGGACGGAAAGTTCCATGCAAAGATGTGCTCGACAGATTCAAGCGACTCAACAACGGACTCTGGATTCGCACTGAGAAAGCGAGACACGTCAAGGTTTGGCGTTGTTACAGAGGGATATAACGAACATACAGTACATACATACCTAACCTATGTAATGTACGTAACGTATGTGCACACACATACCTGTGCAAAGTCAATACTTGTTTGTTGGTGTAGCGGATATGATGCGTATCTGCAATGTGTTGGTTAGCGCTACATGATGAAAGAGCCGTGGGCTACGCAAAGTCAATATCACGTGGTCTGTTCGCAAGAAGAGAGCTGGATACTGGAGAAGCTGGTGACACCGTTTTGGCAGAGACCCAAATACTATCCGGACGATTCTTATGCGCCGTATCATGTCAGACATGGACTGAAAGGGGCACCGCGTGTAGATTACTATGGACATCTTCGAAGAGAAAGATCCAAAATATTGCTGGATGATACGACAGCGGACAACTACTTTCATGATCGATAGAAGAGAACCTTCGTTTGTGTCATGTCATAAAAGAAACTGCACAATCACTTCAGGAGGGGGCGTAAAATGTGTTCATAAACATGCGCTTTGATCTGCTGTGCCTTTGTCCTATGTATGGTAAATAGCGGTTTGATTTCCCCGCTGCCTCACTTGTTGCCTTCATACGTACTGTACTGTACAGGGCTATAGATAGCCTATGAAAATTTGGGGCGCAAAAATTTTGGCGAGCGTAGCGAGCCATCGGGGTCTGGGGCGGAGCCCCAGCCGCCGGAGGCTACGGGGGTCTGGGGGCGGAGCCCCCAGTGGGGGTCCAGGGGGCAGCGCCCCCTGGGAAAATTTTTGCAATATTGAGAGTAGAATCGCTCATTTTCCAAGCATCAGAAACTATTCAAATCCAGCTTTTATTGCACTCAGTGACAGGTACACAATGCAGAAGCCGACATTACGTACGTATGACACAGAAAGACATAGGAAAAGCCGATTATGGCGGTTCTAGCGGAAATCGAGCCCATCTTGCATGCGCTCATGCAACCAGTTGCAAAAAGTCAGGTGGAAATTTTGCGCCCCTAGCCGCCCAAATTTGGGGCGCAATAAAATTCTTGGGGCGCAAAAGCGCCCCTTGCGCATACCTATCTATAGCCCTGCTGTACACTGCTATGGCACCGCGTACTGCTACGTACGCGACGAAATCACAAACCATTTCGCCTAAACCAAGGTAGGTGAGGTGCTCAGCGGCAGAGGCGGCGATTGCCACTGAGAACCTTGGTTTACGACACTTTACTGTATATATATATGCCTTTGTTTTGGGATGTCCAAATTTTGGGGCAAACGGCGATCCCGACCTATTGGAACGTACGTACTAACAGGAGTCCAGGTACTAATTATTGGACATCAGTGACTGCTGGCCCATATTCTATAGAAAATACTTGATTGGGGTATCCCAAAATTAGTGAATATACAGTACTCGTTTTGCTTATCCTATTGCGAAGCCCAAAGCCGCTGTTAGCAGGAAAAAGAATTTGGTTGGTTTGGATTGGACGGAGGATCGCTTTCAACTTCTTTTCACACTGCAATCATGGCAGCCACTGGTAAAATGAAAATCAGCACAGATTCACTACTAGTTTCGCCGTTGACCAAAGTCGACGACGTGAAAGCTGCTGAAGATGGTCATTCCAACTGCGACGGTTCATCATCAGCTGGGCAGCAACGATCGACTGGCAGAAGCAAGAGGAAGATGGCGAGGAAGAGCTATTCTTCATCGTTCGACAACTACAGTGATCATCAGTCTGAAGAAGATATTTCCATGAAGCGGAACAGCAGCAGGAACAATCGGAAGGAAAACTCTCAGAATGAACGCCTTCCTCGATGTAAGTATTGCGGCCGTCAATGGAAGACATTTCAGCGCCTGGAGACGCACTTGAGGACGCACACTGGAGAGAAACCGTTCGCTTGTGAACTGTGCGGCTATCGTGCGAACCAGCTGGTGAATTTGCAGACACATCAGCGTGCTCACGCCGGATATCGACCACACGCCTGCTCCATATGTAACAAGCGTTTCGCTTCAACACAAGGCCTGCAACATCATAGCCGCACACACACTGGTGAAACACCCTACAAATGTGACCAATGCGGCAAAGGATTCAAGAGAGTGCATCATCTACGAAGCCATGAATTAACGCACACGGGCGAGAAGCCGTTTCCTTGTGCGACGTGCGGCAACAGCTTCAAGCAGAAGCCCGCACTGCTGATGCACCAACGCAGACACAGCGGATTCAAGCCTCATGCCTGCACTCAACCTGACTGCGCATACCGAGCTACCGACAAGAAAGACTTGCAACAGCACATGATGGTTCACAGTGGCGAAAAGCCATTCGTCTGTGAGCAATGCAAGCGGTCATTTCGTCAAGTCAACTTGCTGAAACGGCATATCAGAACGCATACAGGAGAGAAGCCATTCGCGTGTCCTGTATGCGGCAAGAAATTTGCCGACGCCACCACGCAGAGGCGACATATACGTGTTCATACCAAGGAAAAGCCCCATGCTTGTCATATCTGCAGCTTCCGGTGCACACAGAAAGGCAACTTGGACAAGCATGTGGCCACTCACTTCCAAGTCAAACCGTACCTGTGCGAACTGTGTGGCGGAAGATTTCGCCAGAAAAGTCAGCTGACAACACATCAGAAGAGGCATGCCGGCACAAAATCCTACCAGTGCGATGAATGCGATAAGAAGCATTTCGACAGGAAAGACCTAGACAGGCATCAACGCATTGTACACGCTGGAGAAAAACCCTTCGGCTGCTCCCTCTGCAACTATCGCGCGTCAGTACAGTGCAATCTGAAGCAGCATTATTCAACTGTCCATCTGCAGACGAAAACCGAACAAATCACCTGACCTTGTGAAGTAAATTACTGCTGAGCTTTAGTATCTCCTGTACCGACCTACGTATGTACATATTACATTCGTATGCAATATGATGAATGTACTATATAAATATGATGAATGAATGAAGTATGTTAGACTATAATTTCATTTGCCAGTTCGAATCGAACATCCTTCCACATGGAGCATCTTGAACAATAGGTTACGTAGAAAACGCGCGCAGAGAAAGAAGTTATTGTAGCATTGGAATGGACAAGTCACACTGATCGATTTTCGCCATCATACAATAACCCATGTTCAAGGCCTTCTTTTTGGGATAAATTTTAATTAAAATTAATACTGTACCTGTTCTTGTGCACGTACAATCTGTACAACATACATAATAACTAATATGCGTTAGTAGCATGCCTAAATAAAATACCTATAAAGAGAAACAATTCGTTCGTAGAGGTACAATAGAGATCAACGAAGTCAAAATAAAGACTGTAGTCTAAATAGGGCAAGAATGGCTGACGTAGTAAACAAACAGGCAATCACTCGTGTGGTACACACTCGCAACACTTTATTGGCTGTAAAACCCCATGAATATCATATCACTACTACTTAGGTTTTACGAAACCAATTTGCTGGTACGTGGCACTGTTACAAGAGTAAGCCTGTTTGGTAATATATAGGGTGTTCCATAATAACCTCACCGGATGTTTGTGCCTCTCATTCATCAACGGAGCATTCGATTTCAGTACGCTCTTTTACATTTGGTAAGGCTTCTACAATGGTGCAGACAAAATTTCAGCCCTGTAGTCCTTCTACCACGGAAGTTGTTACGAAAGCTCAAACTTTTGGACACAAAAATTCACGTTTTTTTCACTATGGGGCTAAACCCGGGTTTTAAGACGGAGGTTAGCATTCCACGGATGAATTTCTTCAATATTCTTCACAATGGCGCAGTAAATTTGCTTCTGCCGCGTTTTTCATGGGATATTGAACAGGATTTGAAGATGTATTAGCTTTTGGATGGTAGAATATGCTCTCCATTACGGTAAAATAGTAGGCAAATCCTCGATTTCTGAGGTCAGCCTTTCTGAGTTGTTTTGAGCCACTTCCTGTTGGCCTAGAAAGTTGAAATTTTGCCTGCATAAACTTTGAAGCCTTGGCTACTTATTGCAAAAGACCGCATTTGAAAATGATACCCCACTGTGGAGATAGAGACTCAAACAGCCGGTGAGTATATTATGGAACACCCTGTACGTATTATTGTAACGTACAGCACGCGTACGTATGGCATAGCGTCCGAAGGCCAGCAATCCTCCGATGTATGTAGCCCAGTTCTAAGTGAAAGACGTGTTTGTTTAGCCATCTCTTCCTGGGCGGGCACATGGTTGTGTGCCTATACTAGAGTCCAGCGCTGTGACCGAGGGGTGGCGGGTCAGTTTTCTCTCCACCGCTTTCAGGGCCCGGCTATCGCCATACAGAGCGCGGCTTCTCACAGCTCATGTAACAGTACAGTACGGTACCTTGTCTATCGCAGCGAAAATGATCAGAAGTAGAGCTAGTGGTTAGGGTGACTAGACAGACAGGCTGCTTGTTGTTCAATCTTCTCCCGAGGAAACAATGCTTCTGGCTAAGAGCGGATCCAGACCACGAGATTGCGCTTCTTTTTCAAGCTCCACCAACTGTCTGCGAAGTCGAACGGCTTTTCCTATCAGCTCCTTCTCTTCGTATTTCCAAGCGGCCAACTGCTGATACTGAGCGTTGTCTTCACTCCAGTCACGAATCCATCGCAGATACAATTTCTCCCACAGAATCTACACGAAAATGAAACCAACGTGTTTGCTGCATATCGTACTGCGTGTATGCGTGTGTGTATTCAAGCAAGCAGAAAATTCTGGCGTATACTTAGTGAACAACAGGCATTCGTTGTAGAACAACGGCGGCGATTGTGAGCGCACTGTGCTACATGTGTAGTGTATTACCAGACTCTGCGGCGCTACTGACGGCCATAAAGGAGAATTGTTCGGAGCGTAGAATGGATTCATGTACTTATTCAGTACCTCGGGACGGTTTACGTATGTCCTGAAAGGAATCACTCAGCAAAAACAGTACAAATGACCAACAGGGAGTCAAGCGAGCACCTACCAGAGGGAGACTGTGCGGCTTTTGACAGAAACCTTCAGCTTATCCTGCTCACAGTTACCCAGAAAACTACCAAACTCTGAAGCATAGGAATGTTCGAACAACAACACCAGGAATTCCTCGCTAAACTCGAAGGAGCAGGAAAACTGCTGATAAATCTGAAATAAAATAACAGCACTAGTAGTAGAGGTGAACATAACATACGCACATCACATAAGGGGTCATTTACATATTACGTCACCGCAAGGGGGAAGGGTCCCCCTCTGACTGCCGAAAATTGAAATTGACGTCATGGTGACGGTGAGGGGTCCAGCAGCCATCAGCCGGTGACGTAATATGTAAATGATCCCTAACGTTATACGCTTATGACGACGCACCTACGTATGTACGTCATCGTACCGTACATACTGGGGTCGAGTCTAAACTGTGTACGTTCAGATTACCTGCCAGACGCAGTCGAGGAAGCAAAGGAAGCTGGGGCTTTCGAAGGGTCCAGTGGCTTTCCCTCTTGCGTACGGACCGTGAGCACAGCGAACACTGAACGGATGACCAGCACAAATCCATTCACGCTCAATCAGAGCTTCAAACCTACAGACAGACGCATAAGGGCATAACTCACCATCAAAAAAGAAGCGAGCTGAAGTACCTAACTGTACAATCGTCTGGCCAGTAGAGTTTGCTAACAGCATTCAAGGCGCGTTGCGTAAAATAGATTCACAAATGCAGATTTCTGTCCAAGCTTCGTGTACTCCTATTCAGCAGAAGTACATTCAAACTAAACTACACAGAGGACGACTTTAGTCCCACAGCCAACTCTCTCTGGCCAGAGACTATAAACCGGTGGTTGGTTACCCTCGCATAGTCCTAGCGTCCGGATCCAATACGATTTGAACCAAACTGCACACCTGCAGGGTAGAATCCAGTCCATCACCACCATGCACAACCACAGACATCTCTGCAGTTACAGCAAATATGGCACAGGGTCATACATACAGTATTGACCAGTTGCGCTAAAGCCTTTTGGGTGGTCGCGAGGTGGCCACGCGCGGTATTTAGTGCAAATTTAAATTGGTGCCGATGGGGACATCGACGTAATTCAGTCATCTTGGAGCGAGCAAAGAGAAGAAAAGACAACAAACGACGTCGACGACTACGTCAACATAGATCTAAACAAACATACACCAATCCCGCGGGGCCATTTCGCGACTGCCAAAAAGTGTTATAGTGCAACCGGTGATTGAATAGCGGGGCATGCATGCATACAAAGGCACAGGGCAAAAAGACGACGCCACGCTCCAAACAAACATGGACGAACAACATAGATAATGATCCTGCACAACAACAAAAAGTATTCCTCTACAGTCGGCCCACCGAGAAAATGCTCAATATTCCGAGCACTCAATTCGTTGCAAGAATCCATCTCATCGATCGGTGGACTGACTGCAGCTCAATGTAGTCAAACAAACAGGATAAAAGAGGCGGCCAGGGGCAAAAACTATTCGAGACAGCCATAACAATAGCCTTCCGCGTATGCGCCTTGCCTCGCACGCTGAACACCACGTCTATAGTCCGTCCAGCTAGAGTTATCTCTGGGCTACTGCCCGTGGTGAGCAACTTACTTATGCATAGGCTACTCTCCCAGATTAGAAATACCGTATTTACTGACCTGAAGAAAGCTGGTCATAAGCTACCAAAGCCACTTCCACATCAAGCCAAGAAAAATACGGAACATGAACTTGTGGCATACAATTTGTCTTTGCGTTTTTGTTTTTTTTTAAATAAGAATAATGAAACTCGGATCAATATCCGTGATCGAGTTTCAATTCTTAGCAGCACACAGGCAACGGCCTAGACACAACTCTGGCTGGACGGACTACTGTTTAGGCGGCGACATCAGACAGGTCAACTCAACACTCGTGCCGAGCTCATCGCTCTTGCGTGTTGAAGTATAGGAGTCGGGTACGAAAAAATTGGTCTGTCTGATGACGACTGACACATAACGAACACAAACCAAAACGGTTACATAAAATGGACGTACGGTCCAAACTCTGAACTTCGGCACCTTCATTACCTGCGGCTGGTCCAGTGGAAGGTGTACTATAGTGTAACTGGTAAATTGTTTACGACATAATAAATACTGCTGCTAGCAATGTAATGTAGCTTTGTAGCTCCTTCCTTTTGTGCTAACAGCAATATTTACTAGCACGCAACCCAAACAAACAACTCGCAATTACACATTCCGCGTGACCAGCTGCACAGGTTGAAGGCGCAGAACTCCACCATTTGGACCATACAAATTGAGTGTGCTGCAAATAAAAGTCAGAAGCGTTCTGCCATGCAAAAAGCAAGGCATGTAAGCCCATATCTTACCCAGGAAAGGTGAGCCAGAAGCAGCACTGCTTGGCGTGGACGCATTCGATCGACCTGTGAGAAAAGCGATGCACTCATCATTGTTTATCCCGCACGCATTAGCAAGACATACGTACGTAAAGCAAGTGAGGAGGCCAGCAGTACAGAACAAACGAGAGAACGATAATCGTCTCCTTCTCTCGTTGCCTGCCTCTTCGTCTCACTCAACCCTGTTCAGTACTCACCGGCGTCCTTCCTCATTTATGTACACATGCATACCACTACACTATGCGCAGTCAGCCCAAAAGCTTCACTCACAGTAGAGCTGTTGCGGTCGATCGTGTAGGGAATCTATATATCTATGCAGTAGCACAGTTCGTGTTTGTTGTGCACCTATACATAACTCCATATTCCGGGTTTTTTCCGGTGCCGATTACCGCAACACCTCTATTTCACTTCACAGCATAGCCTCTCATCATTCGCACAGGACAGATAAAGGGTGCCAAGTTAAGTAGCTCTTGCTGTGTGCACGGAATACATTCGGATAGACACGCGCCAAGAACTCCGAATTCCCCAATGACCCCCCAAAAACCCCCCACCCCAAACAACACACAAAAAAAAAAAAAAAAAAACAACAAAAAAAAACCCCACCAAAAAAAAAAACTCCCCCTGAACAAAAAAAGACAAAAACAAAAACAAAACACCCCCCAACCCCCACCCCCACACCCACCACACTGACTTTACTGCAGTGTCGGCATGCAGCCAGAGTGCTCCAAAAATACATGGGCCTCTGCGGTACTCAGTTCTACTAATTGGTATATCTCGAAAAATCCCACCCAACCATGTCACGAAGATAAACTCTGCCCACGACAAAGCGCATGCAACGAAGCAACGGGCAATAAGATGGCACAGAGACGACAGAACCCACCCCAGATGCGCTTGCGTTGGATTGCCTACATGCTGTACCTTCTCTGTCCAAGCACTGTGCAGTAACACAGGCGCAAGTAAGAACATCGGCTACTGTTTGCAACCAGTTGGACGAATTCAACTTGGACAACCACTTGTCAGGTGAGATCTGGAAGTCGTTGCACGCTGCAATGCACACGGACATAGAGAGTTCCCTTGTCTGTGGGTGTACCAATTGGAGAAGTTTAGTTTACCATCAACGAGCTTCGTCAGCGAGTCTTGCGTCAGTTGCCATCTTTGAATGGGTTTATGAATGCGCTTCCATCGAGGATAATGCATCTCCAGTTCCATGCCACCGCCTGATAGAAAAGGGAAATACTGCTGTGTTAGCTGTAGCATGCAGCCTCTACCTCAGCTCTGACCACACAACACGTAGACTAGTCGGTAAGCTGGTAAGAAGAAAGGGCCTTACGGCAGCAGCATAGATATATGTACCTTTCGCTTTTGCGGCCTGCGCTACAGAGAGCGATCGCGTATCAACGATGTAACCCCTGGATGAGGAAGCGAGCATGGCATTCAGCAGCGCTTCGTCGTCCTTGCATCGACGGTTTGTTCCGCCCGTCAGCGGCTGAGAACATCGACACAACACAGACTAAACAGAAACAAGCACCATGTACAGCATGTCTACAAAGGAATACCGCGACACTAACGGGAAAAGGAAGAGGGGACAACCTTCGTGTCTTTGTGGTAGTAGCTAAGGACAGGAAAGCGACCACCGTCTCTAAAAGAAGCCGCAGCCACTAGCAGCTCATCCGACACTGATTTCGGCACTAACACTTCTTGCGGATAACTAGCACACACCTGCAACAAAACGACAAAGACCAGACGACTACGTAATTGATGGGTTGCGCTTAGCGAAAGTATGTACGTGGTCGCGAGGTGATATGAGAAGCCACTTCTCTGGAGAAGCCACCCCACTACATGGCAATCGCGCAGTGCGTGCTGTGCTGATACCTGGAAATCTTTGTTGACAGAGCTCACTCGCCAGAAGTCCGTGTGAAATTGCAAGCGGGCGAACTCCTGCTCAGTAGTAAAAGCCGTCCATCCATCTTCCAGCGGCTGAAAATTGGTGTTGTAGAAGAATGGATACTCAAGATTGACATCAGCTGCAATCAAAACACCAATACATGTGGCTACAATGCATACATTACATTTACGTACACATCTGGCAAACGTACGTATAGACACACTACAATACTTATGTACCATAGCTGTACACGTAGGTATATTACATACAATCAAACTGCAACGTCAATCGATAAAATATGCATGGTCTGTTCTCAACTGCTCTTACAAAGATTGGAGAGTGTTTCAGCTGAGCGAGCGACAGCCTGACAGTCATCCAAGCTCGGGAACTCAATGGCCAAAATCAGTAGATTCTTGCATTTGAGCGTAAGAAGGCCAGCGGTGCCTTGTTGTCGACTCTCCGCCACTACCAAATCCACACCTTTGTGCAATAACTAAAATATATACATAACTGAATGACATATACCGACTACTGTATGTACACACCTGCAACAAAGCCACAGACAACACAAATCCACCTTTGTCCCACCCAAAAAGATGTGCAGTTGTGGAACTGAAGTCCGCGAGCGAGATCCGCTTTTCTTTTCCCGCTACTATTATTTCGCTTGTCATTCCGGACTCGCAGCGGACTTGAGCTGCAAATGCACATCTGTTAGCTTGGGTTTTAAAGTAGATGCGCATCTGAATCCACCTTTGACCCAACCAATGATCTACAGTAACTTTATTGCTCAACTACCAAGCTCTAAATATGCATGTTCATCACAGTTGTGGTTACAACTGTGAACAATAGGAAAGCATCCCAGGAAAAGGATATATACGCGGTGCTTCCTCCTTTCTCCCTCACCCAAACTTCATCTCCTTCAAAGCTGCTGACAGAAACGGCTTCAGTTCTTGATGCTTGAGAAGGAGAAAAAGATGAAGCAGCTGAGAAGATGAGATGATGACCTGTGATAGCCAATGAGCCCTTGGTCGTCTTCCTCAGCGGTCTTTTCAGCACTACATCATCCACCCGAGACCGAGTAATCGCCTCAGCAAACTCCATCACTAAAATTACAATAACATCTTATCTTTCAGTGTACGTTACGTACGTAGCCTGCCTAACTGTCGCTGGGTAAAAGGAAATTGTTTACATTCGTTCTTTACTTTACCTCAGCTTCTTTGAATGACAGCGATCGATATCAAAGAGCGAAAATCGATTTGTGAAACGCAAGTGCTGGCTGACACTGCTGTGCACGTTTCTTCCTTTCCTTTCCTTCCACCTCTTCTGCTTCTGCTCGCGCTGCAGCTATCACACCACGTGACGTACGTGACTCACAAGGAACAAGCAACGACGTACGTACGCATTACGTACACACACTCTTGTACAAGAAGACAGCTGGCTGTGGTGAGGTCGCGCTTTGAGCTGGTCGTCGCAGAAAATATTCGTATTTACGTGTACGCTTCGTTTCACTGTTTTTTCGCGGTTTTTACGAAGGTTCCGCAACGTGCCGTTTTGCAACGTGCCGTTTACTCCTCCTCTTACTTAGCGCCTCCGACAACGTCCGACCTCGGCCATTCGACCTCCTCTTCGATCTCTCTCTTCTTTCTGCTTTCTGCCGCTCTGCCTGACCGGCAGTCGCCCGGTCTGCGCAGAATAGTGAAAGATTAAAACCGCCACTGTTGCAAGTTGTTGTCACGGTCACCGGTTGGTTGGTGCGAGCATTCATTCACCGGTACCGGTTGGAAAATATCTGGGTGGGTCGTCGCTATCTGCTGACCCCTCTGTTGTACACTGATTTATAGTGCAGTTTTTGATCGGTGACGCCCACGCCGAAAACCGATCAAAAATTGCACTGAAAATCAGTGTGAAACAGAGGGGTCAGCCATGGGTCAGCCAAATGTTCTGGTCAGCTCGCGACCATCCAGAAATTTCAGAGCAACGTGTCACACTTCGCATATTTTATTTCCCCGTCCTGCTTTGAAAACAAAACTTAGTGTTTCATAAATAGAGGGGTGTGGGTTTGTGTGGCAGGCACGTGCTTCTTCTTTGGGCGGGCACGTACACCCCAGCTCAAAGATTTGTTCCAGGTGTTGCATTATCGCGCCTCGAGTCATATACTACAGTACGTACTGGGTACGATACGAGTACTAGCACTATGTTATGAAAGATAAAGATCGTAATTGTACTTTTACTTTTTGGAGGCCTATGTTACGCATTTGTGTACACATTTAGCCATCTGTTAGCGTTTAGTCGCTTTCTATCACGTTGACTGGGATCATTTTAGATATTTGCTTTTCAAAGCCAGCCACCCATCGACTGTCATCTTATTTATACCATACGTACAAACATCAACCTCTCTGCTTCGCCCAGGCGTTCATCACTATGTACGTACGTAGGTACACACATCTTCCCGCTATTTAGTGGCTGCCTATGTTAGTATCTATCTGTTGAAGCCATTGCGGCATATTTCCAGCTATTGCATATTGCTTACGCATTTTATGTACAGACCTACTTACATACATACTGTACGTAACGTACTGGACGAAAGGAGTTTGTACAGTAGGTACCAATCTGTCTAATGTTTCTCCTTCATTTTTTTGAAAAGTCCAATACTGCTTTGCCTGGGCTTAGTTGCAACAATAAATTCAAGTTTGCTCCTCCTTCTCGTTCTCACTGGTGTAGGTAGGTACGTATGTAGGTTCCAAACCAACCTGTACTGTATGCAGCAGCTCCTGTTTTCTTTTCTTGCTTACGACGCTACGAAGCAAACGTACAGGTACAGTGTCTATGGTTACAGTTTACAATATATTTTTGGTATCACACACGGTTATTTATTTTTTACGCTGGTGATAGCCTACCCAGGAAGAACGGAAGCGTATAGGGTGGCCTGAACCTGCTGAAAGGTGCTGACTGGACTGTATTGATTCTGCTGTTGGTCGGTGCATAAATTCTGCGATTCCCAGACGAGCAATGGATGAGGAACTCCATGTGCCATATGAAGAAGATGAAGAGCAGGGTAAAAGTTGTGTGTTGTTGAGTTGACCCAGCCAACCTATATGTAATGTAATAATGTAATAATGATCAGAGCAGAAGCCACGATTACTAGCTTCTTCTACGTGTACATAAATTATGATACGGTACGGTATATTGATTGATAATATACACAGATTCCGAATTGGAAGATGAGACGTGGCAAGAGTACGTGGCAGTTCCTCCGGATGGTGGCTGGGGTTGGGTGGTTGTCTTCGCTTCCTTCATGGCAAACTTGGTAGTGGATGGGATCAGCTATACGTTCGGCCTCTTTCTGCCAAAGTTTCAGGATCACTATGGCAGCTCTCAAGCAGTGACAGCTGCTGTCGGCTCAGTCATGACAGGATGCTATCTTGTCGCAGGTTGTGCTATCGCCCAAACAGCTGCTGGTGTGATTTTTACATACTGTATGTATACCATCATTACCTGATACAAACGTGAACTCCGAATTCGGTCCGAGACGTACGTACGGTATGAACAACCAAAATTTCGGTCCGAATTTGCTCCGAGTAAAGGAGGAGGAGCTAGGAGGAGCTTTCTCTGAGCTCGTCTGTAGCGGGCCATTATGCTGGGAAAAGCTCTCAGTCCGTGGCACGATTTTAGGCCCACTGGTTGGTGGATTGGTAAATCACTTTGGCTCAAGGCCTGTAATGATGGTGGGTGCTGTGGTTGCCATGTCGGCTTTTTTTATCAGCGTTTGGGCGCCTTCCGTAGGCGTTCTCATGATGACGTACGGAATACTTGGAGGTACAGTAAAATACGCATATGCTCACAACGTAACGGACCACCCTATATTATTTCAAACGTGTACTTACAGCAGTACAGTACAATGTCACGGTACAATGTCGGTAGGTACAGTACCAAGTACATAGGCAGTAGGAACTAAGGCCGTCTCATTCTTTGCAGGAATTGGCTGCGGTCTGATCTATCTACCAGCCATTGTCCACGTTGGCTACTATTTTTCGGAGAAGCGTGCTTTGGCTACGGGTATCGCAGTATCCGGTTCGGGTGTCGGCACCTTTCTCTTCGCTCCGCTATCTCTCTATTTGCTGGAGCACTTCGCTTGGAAAGGAGCACTGTGGATTCTGGCCGGTGTTCTGCTGAACTGCGCCGTATTTGGCGCCCTACTGCGGCCACTCAAACCCCTGAGAAGCCTACAGGACTTTCGATCCGCTCTTCAAAATGAAGAAATGCTATCGCAGAAGTTGGCGACATTGGCGGCGGCGGGAGACGCAACAGCGAATGGTTCCTTGCTTTCTCTCGGATCTCTAATCAGATCCAATCCGAAACTGAGTGAGGCTGAGCAGAGGAAGTACTCGGCCTACTACGTCGATCCGAGCAACCTGAGCAAGATGGCTCGCATACGCTCCGCCCTTTCGGAAAGCAGCGCCACGAGTGAAGCAGCGGAAATGGCCCTACTCGGCACTTCTCCCATGGTGATGCCGCAGCCCCTGGATCCGCTGACGGAGGAAACGACGGAGTTGTCGGAGGCAGGAGCCGCAAACAACGATGAAGCCCCGATGAAGCTCCACACCGATGAAGCTCCAGCTACTCCCACTGTTTCCGTGACAGCTCCAGAGGAGGATACGCAAGAGAAGGAAGCAGCTGCCACGACGCAGCAAACCAGTCCTCGGTCGGTCGGCACTAGTCAGCCGCCGATCTCACCGTCCAGACAGCACAGCGTCCGCATTCTGGACTCGCGCAGGGAATCGGAAGTGGTGCCGGGTCGAGGACGACGCACGCGCACCAACTCCTACGTGCGCGGCTCCCGCATGAGCGGACTGCAGCGGCTGGACAGTCGCGTCTCCGTCAGCTCCTACTTCAGCAGCGTACAGCGCCTCAACTCCTGCCTGTCCACGACGACGGTTGGAGATGGACTGGAGCTGCTCCGTTCCGCTCATGACTTGGCCAGCGTGGACCCGAAAGACTTCAGTCGTCCGCTCTACAGACTGGACGCGTTCTACGCGGGCTCAGTGCAGAAGCTGCCGCAATTTCGCGGCTCTCGAGGTCCGTCCGTGCTTCAGAGCACGCTGTCCGTGCCTCAGGCGTTGGCGGAGGAGTCAGTGGATGGCTACGCGGGCACTGGGTCCCTTTGGTATCAAGTGTGCTTCTGGCTGCCCTCTTCTCTCCGTCACGCCTGCATGCAGATGGTGGACTTGCGCTTGCTGCGACAGCCGGTCATGATCCTGTTGTGCCTGTCCAATGTGTTGGGAATGCTGGGTTTCTATGTGCCGTTCGTGTACTTTGCCAGTCGGGCGGTGGAATGTGGGGTGGAGGGACCGGACGCCTCCTTCCTCCTCAGTATCATCGGCATCACCAACACCCTGGGCCGAGTGGCATTCGGTTGGGTGGCAGATCGCGGCTGGTTCAGCTCCCTCACCATCAACAACACCTGTCTCTTGCTCTGCGGCGCACTCAACCTTCTGGTGCCTTTCTTTACTACCTACGCATGGATGGCCACCTATTCCGCTGTCTTTGGCTTTCTCATCTGTAAGCCACCTCTCACGCTCACAGTATGTTCTAGAACTAGGTACCTATGTAGGTACATTGTACATACGTGCAGAATACTGTGTCACTTGTACCTTACATACATACATGTAGATTTACTGCGCATGATTTTAGCCGCGTATATTAGTCTCACTTCCATCATTCTGGTGGATTATTTGGGTTTGGAACAGCTGACCAATTCCTTCGGTTTGCTCATTTTGTCGCGTGGCATTTCGGCAATGATTGGATCCCCATTAGCTGGTAAAAGCCAAAAGGCTACGCACAGGCAGGGCAAAGCAAATACATATACCCCACACTTCTTTATTGTGTACACTTGTAGTAGTTGCCATCATACTCGTTTTTACCGTTAACGGCACATAAACATGCTATATCTACATAATGCTCGAGCTCAAATTCTCATGAGCATAGGTTGAAATACATACTGTAGTATGTTCCTCCCTACGTACTTGTACAGGTGATTTTCGGTTTTATTCCGTTTCAGGTGCCGTATATGACGCTACGCAATCGTACGACGACTCTTTCTACTTCTCAGGAGGTCTTATTCTCGCTGCTGCTCTAGTCAGCTGTCTTATTCCGGTGGTCAACAGGGTACAGTCATTTCGTATGCATGAAGCGAAACCAAAGCAATCGGAATAGAATTGCATAGCCAGCCAGTAAAGTAGGGTACAAGTGTTGCTGTGTATAAGTTACGATGGCCATTTGAAGAATCCAATCCCGTTCCAACTCTTAGGTCGTGTCTGTCTGTGTCTAGTTCTAGTCTACTATGTAGTCTATAGGCTAACACCTACAAGTATGATGTGATACGTTTGATACGGTTGTCAGATTTTGTGTCAGATTTTTATAGTGTCTGTCTGGTCTACATTGTTGTCCTTACTAGATGCATTGTGTCCAATGTCATTTTTCTCTGGTGAAGGTAAGGTAAAATCCGGTGGAGTCCAAAAAATAAAATCCTACCGTACTCTTTAGTTTAACATACAAATTGTGAAATTTTAATTTAAATTATATGTAGGTATATGATAAAATGAATATGTATATGTAAGTTTTAATTTTGTAATTTTTAGGGCGCGATGTGTTGAATGGTGCATTTCGTTGAAAATTGTTCAAGCGTATGTTGTTTGCCAATCTTTCAAAACTCTAGACGAAATTTTAGTTGCTGCGATTTCCTCTGAAACTTTGCTGATTTGACAGATTGTCTAAAAAATAAACCTTCTGTCTTTCAAAACAGTGAGCGGTCTTTTTTTCCTTCTCCAGGTGTCGCTTGAACAGGTTTTCAACCATTTTATTACATTTATGAGAAAAATACGATGTCAGCGGAGGTGTTGGGATAGGAAGAAGTGAGAGTAGATTGTAACGTACCACTACTTCGTAAAATATAGGTGCCGTAGATAGAAACGTACAGTACGTACGTACGTTTTGACATAGTATCTAGGTATATCCTGCCATAATATTACATCTTGTAGCATTATTAGCTTATTGATTTAAAATTTTAACTTATTGCAAGCCAAGGCTAATGCTATTTTAAAGCCACTGTTGTTACTGTATGCGCCTGTGGTATGGTACCTAAGTAAGTACATAAGTAACATTGCTGCCGCAACGAAATGCCGTTGTGGGAGTAAATCTACGGAGATTCTAGCATAGTAGAAACAGGGCGCTTGATAGATACGTAGAGTAGTTGTAAAACAAATGCGTAACATTGCATTGCTCGCACGTTGTTCTATTCACTTTTTGTTGTGTCTCGGTCTCGCACGATAATCCATTCATTCTAACCAACCACCCAAATAATTGACAGGGTCGGATATATGGCTGCATCTTCGTGAGTGAGAGCATGCGGCGTATGTACGGTAGCTTGTACGTATGTACAACACAGTGTCATTTGGCTCTTCGGGCTAATGCCATCTGGTCGGCCCTCCCTGGTTGATCGAGAGGTGCTAAATAGGCGCCCTCTTCCAGAAAAACCAGCTACATAGCTGCGCCTCATTGAGGTACAATATTAAAAAAAAGAAGATCCTGTCCGTACGATCTCGGTCGTGTCACTACGTACTCGCACGCACGGTGAGCGAGGAGCCCGGGTTCGAGTCCCGGCACAGTGGAATATTCTTTGCTATGGCTATCGTCGGTTATGGAAGAAGTTTGCTTGTACATTTAGCGGGGCGATGTGTCCGTGATGACGCAAGCCAATGCTGCCGACGTCAACTGCGGAGATCGGTTACTACTGGACGAGGCAACTCACGTGGCGGATTCTACAACGGCGACGGCGTCGGAAGAGGAATTGCGAGGGCGTCTAAGACGAGCGTCGGAAGCGGTGGATGCGGAACTGTTGGCGAAAGAGACGAATAGGAAGACGGATCCTGCGGAGGCGCTGGAGGCGGAGTTGGAGGAGGCCGGACTTGTGGAGCCGCCGGATGGGGGATGGGGATGGGTCGTGGTTCTCGGCTCCTTCTTCGCCAACGTCATCGTCGACGGAACCATCTTCACTGCCGGCAGCGCCTTCCAGTCCCATTGGGAGGCAGAATTCGGTGCTAGCAGTGCAGCCGCCGCATGGGTCGTCTCCCTCTGCACTGGCTGCTACCTTCTCGAAGGTATGTACCGCACATGTACATACCGTACCCCTTGTCTTTGGTTGCCATTACGCGGTTTGGTTTCTTGCAGGGCCCATCGTGAGTGCCCTGGCGAATTACTTTGGCTGCCGCTTGGTGACTATGTGTGGGGCTGTGATTGCTTCGGCAGGCTTCGTTCTCAGCCAGTTTGCTACTGCGCTGCCAGTCTTATACTTCACTTTCGGAATCATGGCAGGTCTGTCCGTGTACTCAACGTACGGTACATACTGTACGTATGTACACAACACAGTAGTACTAGGTACCGTAGCATAACTCCTCCTGTGCTCCGTGGTTTCTGCGGACATTGTTAGCCCACTGTTACGCCCATTTTTCGTGCGAAAAACGACCATAAAATAGGGTCGTATGTACGCCCGCCGAAATCATGGAAGACCGGATGAGTTATATGCATGTACGATATACTGTATCTGCGTGTACGTACTGTATTTTTGGGTGTATAGCCTCTGTTTATATTTGATCACGTCATAAACAAACCTGTAACGTGTGGTGAGAAATGATGACGTGATCAAATGGAAACAGGGGTTATACACCCAAAAATACGGTACTGACTGTTCGTACGTACTGTACGTTGTACGCACGTACGGTGTATTTGTCAGGCGTTGGTTTTGGTTTGATATACTTGCCATCTGTCGTCATTGTCTCCTACTACTTCAAGCGCCGTCGGGCATTCGCAACAGGATTGGCAGTGTGCGGCTCTGGCATCGGAACTTTCGTCTTCGCTTCCGGCTCTCAACTCCTCCTCGACAACTTCACATGGCGCCAGAGTCTGTTGCTGGTTGCAGGCATCAGTCTACACGCCGCCGTATGTGGAGCCGTCTATCGACCTGTTAACCCGACTCCTCAGCAGCTAGAGAAGGTTGAGTGCATCGCCAAGAGCTACCAGCAGTTACAACATCCTTCCACCTCCTTTTCTCTGATGCCCAGCACTCAGCATCAGATGTCCACAGCCAGCGGACACGACAGCACGGGCAGAAA
>JASAMW010003430.1:0-44799 GCA_030247985.1 Epsilonema sp. ZAB3_2
GATGATACGTTTGTACTTTGTACGTCTAACTGGCAGGCTGAAATTGTGTGAATCTTAGTCTCTCCATCTCCGTCCAGAGAGCTTGCTATCTACGTTGTCTATGTTGCAGTGCACTTTTGACACGAATTTTGGTCACTGTCTTCCGTACACGTTCTATGCTGGAACATAAGGAGCACATACAAACTGCGCAACATGAGCAAACTCGCTACACATGTTTTTGTCTAAATTTCTGCTTTACTTTAGATCTCCCCATCGTCTACTATCACAAAGAAATATATACCTTGGTTTTATGCTTTAGCCATGGCATCTCCATTGCCCAGAGTTCCTTCTTCCTCTGCTTCTTCATACCAGATGGCGTCGGATGGTACAACAGATGCGTTGGCCTTGATGTCACAGCGTGTAGACGTGCTGTATCGCGAATTGGTCTCTCGAACTGATTTACTTCATCGCGAGATGTTGGCACTGCGCCAGCAGAACTCGAACATACTGCTACAGCTGCTTGCACTCAGAGGTGGCGGCAATCAGACGGCAGCATTGGTCCAGCAGACCCAAGCTACAGACGATGATACGGCTCTGATCAATGGCATTTGCGCACCTGCTGAAGATGAGCAAGGAAGACGGCGTCAACAAGCGGAGGGGAATCGTGGTAGTAGTTACGACGGATTTTCTGACTCTGTGAACAGGCACAGCGGTTTTGCTGCCTTCTCTGTCCCAGCTGGAACCGGGGGAGGAGGTGAAGCACAGACTACTGTTGCCAATGCAGCATCACAGCCGCAGTTTAAGCATCGCCCTTCTTGTGCGCAATCTGCCTCGGCAAGACAGAGCAGAAACAGTGCCAGCAGTAGGGTCAGTTCCGGCGTATGGCGAAAAAGTGTGTACGGCAGCTATCGACGAAAGTTTACGCCGTCCTCGGTGGCGATGAGAAGTGGCGCGCCAATGCTTCCGACTGCTACTCGACGATGGCACGCTGCCAAAAGAGGAAGAAACCTGCTGGTTATAAAGAAGGAAATCTCGCAGGACACAAAGGAGTCGGCAGCTTCTAGTAGCGGAATCAGAGGCGCAATTGAGGTAGCGGTAGAATTAAGCGAAGTAGACCGTGGTGGAGGAGAACTACGCTCGGCGGGGGACCGATTGATGAAGGCGGAAAAAAGGAAGCGCGCCTGTGTCGCTTGCGGCCGGCGAATCCTGGAAAGTCGACGCAATTTCCTGCGGCACGCCAGCGGACACCTGAAGAACGAGGGCGGCCTCCTACCCTTCGGCTGTCCGCTCTGTCCCTTTAAAGGGGGGGGGATCTAGCGGGAAATAAGTATGGAGAGGAGTCAAGTTACATATTTTTTACATTTGAAGGAACCTACATACACCTGTGTAAAATTTCATCCTCTTTCGATCTTACCCCATGTTTTGGAGCCGATTTGCCTCTGTGGCGTAGGGAACCAGTTAGAAAGCGGATTTCGCAACAATTTTGGGTATTTCGCCCTGTCTAAGTGGTTCCCTGCCTCACAGAGGCAAAATCGGCTCCAGAACATGGGGTTAGATCGAAAGAGGATGAAATTTTTCACAGGTATGTGTTCTACAATGTTAGAAATTTGGAATTTGCCTTCCCATACAAACTTTCCCGCCAGATCCCCCTTAAGGACAGTCGCACGGAGTGGGTTCGCTTGCACATGGCAGAGGCGCACGGTCGACGCTGCGGCCTAAATCCCACCCTGGACCCGCGTGTGAATCTGCAGGACTACCTGCGGTGGACGCAGCAGAAGGCCGCGGACTGCTTCGGCTCCCTGCCCAAGGCACAGAAGTGGACCAACAAAGCCAGGAGGCAGGAGGAAGGGAAGGAGGAGGAATCGTTCCCCGGGCGTGGCGGCGGAGGGGACGTCGTAGCTGCCGCCACATCGCCCGAAGACGCAGGCGCAGAGGTGGTGCTGCTGGATGAGGAGACGGGAGACGAAGAGGACCGGCCTGGATCTTCCCCGGTCGAACAAGTCCTGCTGGTTGAGTCGCCGTCTTCGTCGTCTAGTAGTATTGTGAACAGCGTCGACCCTAGAGCTGGACGCACGCGCAGCACGTGTTTGTGCTGCGGCAAGCGCATACTGCGCAGTCGGCGAAACTTTCTGCGGCACGCCAGTTGGCACCTGAAAGAAGAGGAGGGGTTGGAGCCGTTCGCCTGCCCGCTCTGCGCCTACACAGCCGTACGTAAAGATCTGGTGAGCGCACACATTAAAGGGGAAATCTGGCGAAAAGTTTAGGTGTGGAGAAGGCAAGATTCATGGTTTGTTTGTATACATTTTGAAAGCACAGCCAAGTATGGGAGCGTGTACAAATGACGTCAGGTGGTTTTCAGCCGAAATGGATTGACCCCCCCCCCCCCCCCCCCACCGTCAGAATTGGCCCAAAAGCCGTACCCCCCCCCCCCCCCCCCCGTCAGCGTCAGAGGTGGTGGCCAGTAGTAATGGCACCCTTGCTTCATGGACTCGGAGGCTCTACATCCGGTCAGAAGAAAGATAGAGTAGAATAGTACAATACGTTGTTGGTTCATTTGACTGTACAAACTTAACACCTACCCCGAGGAAGCCGTCATTGTTGTCAACAACTTTTACTTTTGTTGTTCGTTTGTTGTCGGATTGTTGTCGGATTTTGTATGGTTGTTGTCAGATCCGACAACAACAGTACAAAATCCGTGTGTCGGATTGTTGTCGGATTTTGTACTGTTGTTGTCGGATGCGCCAACAACCACACAAAATCCGACAACAATCCGACAACAAACCGACAACAAAAGTAAAAGTTGTTGACAACAATGACGGCTTCCTCGGGGTAGGTGTTAAGACTGTCCTCCGCCACAAAAATTTCTTGCCAGATTTCCCCTTTAAACAAGCGCACTCGAAGCACTATCCGGCGCCGGAACCGATGGCGGACCCACAGGTGGATCCGGCGGAGCGCAGAGCCGCCATTCGGCAGAAGGCTGAGGAATGTTTCGGAATACTGCCCCGCTGTGCTGATGAGGATGGACCGAGCGGAAACGAGAACAACGATGAAAAAGACACATCCACGCAATTTGCTGCCATTCGAGCTGAAAGCTTTATTCACGACGAAGAGGCATAAACAGTCGTGTTATCTCTTGACTTGGCGTTTTGTGTAAAACTGCCTTGCCTGATAGTGATACACCGACATCCAACGCATACTTACTTACTCTTAGTCTGGTCAGAGAGAGAGTTCGCTGTCGGAACTATAAGTACTCCTGCAGAAAAGTCACGCGAACACGGAGAGACACGAAGTGTCTTTGTATTCTTCGCAGAACGAGCAAAGTTCCATGGTGAACTCTGGCTGGCCAGATGCCACAGTATGCATTGGATGGATAGCACATGGGGGAAGGTCTGACACTCAAGCTTTTCTTTTTCTTGCTACTCTAGCTCTTATGGTGACCAAAGGCGCGAAGCAGAGTAAATGCAACTTATTTTTTATTACAGTGCAGTACCCGATCATCGAGTTTAGCGTCGGTCAAAGTTGAGATAAGAATAAGATTAGTGTCCGACTTTTCCGCTTGCCGCCCACCATGCATAAAGATGCCAACAAAACAGTTTAGTTTCCTTGTCTGCGAAAATAACTTTTTATCCGCGTGAATACGATGGTTCTTGTGACACTGAAAACAGAACCACATAAATGGCCTTACCAGGCAAGTAATATACGCATGGCGCTTCCGCTAGGGCAAACAGGACCACAAAGCTCAACTGTGGTTGGTAAAGTTATGCTACCAGTATTGTGCGACATAAAACAACAGACATGACGCATCTCAAATTCCACTGAGCCTGACTGAGCACACCCAGCCCCGTTCTCTGTAAAACAGACAAAGAGAAAGCACAGTAAAAGAAAACAACAGTACCACAGATAGGATACGGACAAGCAGAAGAAAGAGCACACAGAGCCGTTGTTGGACATTTCAAGACATGGGCACAAGCAACATAAGGAGTACAACTTTAGGCTCTGGCCTAGTATGTACGAAAAGCACAGTAATGATCTGTGTATGACCGGTTTCTGAGAAATGGGCGATTTTAGGGAGTAGTACAGGTACGAAGGGGCAAACCCGGCCATGGGTAAATCTGGCCACCTAGCTTCAGGGCTGCATATCTCAGCAACCAACGAAACGTTTGAGACACAGTATATCAATCGATTCCTTGAATTCTCCTCTTTGAAATGAGCTCTTTGGTTCATCATTTGCTGAAACAGCAAGTTCACAGGAGCTCAGGTGTCTGGGTTTGCCCCACAGTACCCTATAATTATATTCGAATCACGACCAGGAATTCTCAGCTTAGTTTTATACACGAATCATCAGAGTACTGTTTTTAAAACCAGTGGGCGTGTCAAAAAGATAAAATACTTCACAAAATGACCATTTAGGACGGCAGATTTGTTTGTAGCGAACCAAACACGCCATTACTATCATACTGTACTACCGTGTATTAGATTAAATTAAACACCAGGAACGCCATATTGGGTGTGTGCTGAAAAGGAGGGAAGAAAATAACTCACTGGGCACTGGTCAGTACTTAGTATGTAGCAGAACAATTTCTACGGTCACGCACGAGAGTGCATCCTGTATCGATTTTCGCCCATTCACATGGCGTTGATGGTTGATCTGTACTGTACGTCTACGTTACCATACATTGTTCTCAGTACTGATATAATAGCATCATAAAAAAGATGTAGGTATCCTGTTTTAAAAATATGTCAAACACAAGTCACATTGGCTACATTGCAGAGTACATCGGTCATCATTGCGCAAAATCAATTCAAAGCAAACAAAACGTTCCAGTGAATTATTAGAAACTCTAGCCGGATATTCATTTCAACAAGTTTGCCACCTTCGAATACAGTACATACAATAATACTATTCCACTTCACAAAACAAACACGCACTGCACTGTACTGGCCTGATCGGAAGAAGGTCGGCAGTAGATGACCTGGGTTCTAAATCGCGTGTTCCACATCGACCTTCATCCATTTACTCTAGCATCTCTCTTAACCCTGGTTTGGTTACTACCGGCCGACCATAATATCTTACCACTGCAACGTACTGCGTTTTGTATGACAACAACCGGGCCCCGAAAAAAGCACACATCGAGCATTAAAGTTAAAACTATAGTCTGGCCAATAGCAGTTGGCACTTGGACTCAAGGCGCGTTGCGTAAAATAGATTTACAAATGCGAATTTCTGTCCACGCTTCGTGTACTCCTATTTAGCAGAAGTACATACCAACTACGCAACTCGCCTAAAGTCCAGGTGCCAACTGCTATAGTTTATGCGACTATTTACGGGCTTCGACCCCTGTCGTCATACGTACGCAGCACGTCACAGTCACACAACCTATTATTTTACCAACTGTACTTTTACGATTGCCACTTACTATGTACTTCAATTGCAGTCGTCCACTCCATCTGAGGCTAGCGAAAGCATGTGCCCTTTCTTTGGAGAACAGGTAATTGAAAAGACAGAGAATGAGTGTACATAAATAATGTCCACCAACCAATGATCAAGTAATAATCAGCAACTGTCCGTCCGCTCATTGATTCCGTAGCAGCAAGTTGACTAGCAGTGAGTGTGGGAGGAGCAAAAAGACAGGACGGGAGGGCGAAAAATAAACCAGCACGAGTCTTGTCGTCCTTCGCAGCTCCCGCCCCAAAACACAGTCCGTCCGACTCTGCTTTAAAGACGATTTGCGTGCACGTGTGCACTATACAGCGGCGGCCGTGGCCTGAGCAGGGGCCGGAAGCGTGCTGGCCTTCGCCTTCGCCGCCGCCGACAGTTTGCTGGCGCTGCTTGCGCCATTGTTCTTGTTGCGCGCAGGCGGCTGGTGATTGGCTGCGGTGGAGGATGAAGTGCCGGGCGCGCACTCCGCAGCCGTCTCCGACCGCATTGAGCGACTTCGAGACTGAGATTCCTTGGAGGGCCGATTCTACAGCAGCAACATCCATTGCGCCATCTTCGCAAATACTGTATGTACATGCACCAGCTGTGTTGTCGCGATGGGATGGGTGGATAACGAAACGTGTAACAACCCCGCGGTATTTAGTGTAACTTTAGATACGTTTTATATGTACATACGTAAGATGCAGACGGGGATTTCAACGTTGATCAGTCATCTGGGAGCGAAAAAGGAGCGAGTGAAGTGAAGAGAGAGTCGATGACCCCGCCGGCACCGATCTAAACGTTCACTAAATACCGCGGGGTCGCTATCGACCAACCCCATCGCGACAACGCAACTGTTCCATAAAAATGGTAAAGAAACCAATCGGACCTTACTGTATCCCTATCGGGCAACCTGTCGTACGACTCTTGTACTATTAAGTACCGTCTGCTACTGTCGTGCGTACAAGTGAAAGTTGTAGGGTACTATGGGATAAACCCGACCATGGTAAAATCCGGCCACCTAAGTTTCAGAGAGCTGCATATCTCAGCAAACAATTGACCGATAAAGTATTAGGCTATATCAATCAATTCGACTTGAACTCTCATCATTTGCTAGCAAGTTCAAAGAAGCATAGGTGGCCGGGTTTACCCCATGGCCGGGTTTAGCCCGCAGTGCCCTTCAACTAGTAGTACACGACGGTCGACTTCGACATCTACGGTACTGGAACTGGAGCAAACTATTTTGGCCCGCTACAGACGTGCTCCGAGTTTGCTCCGAGCGAGTTAGCTCCGAGTTTGGAATGACTTTGTTTCGATCCTAAACGAACGTCAATGACTCACACGGCTTCGAATACAAACTCGGTTGTTCACACGCACGTTCCGAAAAACGGAGCGAACTCGGTGATTTTGCATGTTGAAGCATAATCAGGGCACGGTTCAGGTTTCACGTCTGTAGCGCCCCAGTAGCAGCGGTATTGAAGCATGGCGCACATTCAGGGAGTGCTGGCTCACTTTCTTGAAGAGGCGAGAGAAGAAACTGCGGTGGTCGTCCGCTGCACTTGGCGCTAATTCGAAGCAGAGGTCGGGGGTGGGACCGCCGTCCGGACCGAACACGTTCAACTCCGCGAAACACTCTGACTCAATTATCTGTACAAAACCAGCCAAGAAAAGAATCCAGAGAGATACCTAATTGGTACGTAGTACTGTACTTTACCAGTACATACGTAATGTAGTAGGTATGTACAGTACGTACATATTGCACGACATTGCAGAGTCATTCGCTACTCACTCAGAAATCTTCCATATTGATATAGGAACCCTATTTGAAAGGCAAACTTTTTAGGTCAAGCAGGCATGCGCGCATACCAGGTACAAAGATGCTCTAAAATTCCAAAAGTAAGGCAGGGAGTGTGCCTTGAAATAAAATCCAGCAAACGGCATAAAATACAACTTTTTCTCCCTTCCTTTCAGGTAACCCTTATTTTCGAACACACACTTGTACCTAACAGTTTGCGACATACGCTCATATGGCTGACTTACGGTACTGTTACGTACTGCGTGCGTACGCATGGCAATAACGTCCGAGGCCAGTAAGTAGTGTACGTAAACTAGTTCTAGGTATGTAAGGCGAGTTTGGCCATCTGTCCCCGCCCCCGGACCGGTACCCACCCGGTGGTGTGCCTAAGTCCACACTCCACAGCTGTGACCGAGGGTAGCGGGTTCGATTCCCGTTCGGCCCGATTTCCCTCCACCCTTTTCGGGGCCCGGCCATTGCCACACGGAACGCGGCACGTCACGGTACATAATATGGATCGTACTTCATTCTGCCAAGGAATCGAGACGCTGCCCGAGTTGAACTTGGTATAGAAGTTGGAGTCGGTCTCGTCCAGATGCACGCCTTTCACCGTACTGAACTGCTCGATATCCAGCACGTCTTTCGCGTACACTGCTCGAGGCTGCAACAGCGCACACCTACAGTGCATACTGTACATACGCAATGCGACCTATCAACTCCCGAAAACTATAATTCTAACAGTACCTACATGGTTTTCCATAGATTTTCTAGCGCTTGTCAATGGGTGTTTGGCATTTGGACTTACTACTTGTTCCATCCTGTTCTTCAGCAGTGTTGAAGAGCGCTTCTCTGGAAATGCACCTTAGGTACCTTTTTTATGGTCCAGCAGCCATTTTCCAAACATATTGGGACTTCCGCATTACATTGCTGACCAGTTTGCAATTTAACCCCTCCTGTATGCTGAGATATGGCTGTTGGTAGGCCCAATTTCCCCCCCCCCCCCCCCACTTGCCCGCCACTTTTTTCAAAAATTCTTAGCATCATTCTACTCCATTTTCTTCGCAGATTTCGGTTTGGGGCATGCCCCTTCGATATTTTGATGAAAACACCATAAAAATTGACGAAAATGATCAAATTAGCCAAAATTACCGCGTTTTGGACTATATCACGCCATATTCATCAAAATATCGAAGGGGCATGCCCCAAACCGAAATCTGCGAAGAAAATGGATTAGAATGATGTTAAGAATTTTTGAAAAAAGTGGCGGGCAAGTGGGGGGGAAAATTGGGCCTACCAACAGCCATATCTCAGCATACAGGAGGAGTTAAATTGCAAACTGGTCAGCAATGTAATGCGGAAGTCCCAATATGTTTGGAAAATGGCTGCTGGACCATAAAAAAGGTACCTAAGGTGCATTTCCAGAGAAGCGCTCTTCAACACTTCTGAAGAACAGGATGAAACAAGTAGTACGTACGTCGTCCGTTGGTTAGCCTAAACGCGGCTGGCATCACTTATGGCACGTTCACATGAGCAGTAAAAATAAGTACAGGCTTACGCCCGGTGTACCCTTAGCGTGACCATGGTTGTCCATGCTTTTGCATTTTACCAAGCCATGGACACGCTGGGCGAATAGCTGGCGGCGCAATTGCTGTGAACGGGCCATCAGTAGCGCGCGACACACGTGGTGAGTAAACTCACGGTGAATTCACGATGAGTTTGAACTTCCGAGTTCTATTTTTCGTATAGAGCATCCTCACTTGCTCCCACGCGCAAAAATTTTCTCACTTGTTCACACGTGGTGAGTTTCAAACTCACGGTGAATTCACCGCATCCCTATGCTTCATCACATACTTGCGGGGAATTCACCTCGTATGTAGCGCACACTATAGTCTGGCCAATAGCAGTTGGCACTTGGACTCAAGGCGAGTTGCGAGTTTGCATGTACTTCTGCTAAATAGAAGCACACGAAGCGTGGACAGAAATCGCACTTGTAAATCGATTTTCAACGCGCCTTGAGTCCAAGTGCCAACTGCTATTGGCCAGACTATAGTCAGTAGTGGGCTACACACGTGGTGAGTAAACTCACGGGGAATTCCCCATAAGTATGTGATGAAGCATAGGGAGGCCGGTGAATTCACAGTGAGTTTGAAACTCACCGTCGTGTGAACACGTGAGAAAAATTTTGCGCCTGGGAGCAAGTGGGAATGCTCTACACGAAAAATAAGACTCGAAGTTCAAACTCACTGGTGAATTTACCGTGAGTTTACTCGTAGCCCACTATATCCACCATATGCAGTAAGGGAATTGGGTTGGTCGATGCTGACCCCGCGGCATTTAGTGAAAGTTTCGATCGGTGTTTGCGCGGTCGTCGACGTCATTTTGTTGTCAATTCTTCGTTTCACTCGCTCCTTTCCAGCTCCCAGATGATTGAACAAGGCCGACGACCGCAGACACCGACCCAAACTTTCACTAAATGCCGCGGGGTCAGCATCGACCAACCCAATTCCCTTACTGCATATGGTGGATAGTCAGTAACTCACGTCGGGCTCGAAGGGCGGTCGAATCTTGCCGGCCTCCAGACGCCGCCAGTTGAGGCCGGCGAAGAAGGGGTGGGAGCGGATCTCGTCGGCGTTCTCTCGCGTGAGCACGCGGCGGGCGCCGAGGCGGCGCAGCTGGTCCTTCTGCAGCAGGCCGCGACACAGCGCCACGCCCGCCTCCGCGCCCTCCGCGCTGAACTGCGGCGCGTCGTAGCTCTCCACCTCCTCGCGCACCCGCCGGTCCACCTCCTCCCGCTTCACCTTCTCCTTCCGCGCCCGAAACGGACCCTACATACACCCACAATACACCAGTACCTACCGGCTAAAACAGGCTAGCTGTCACAATCAAAAGGGGAAATTGTGCGACTGAGGTCATCCGGGTGTGTAGTCAAATGGTTAAGGCGCTCGGCTGGAACTCGAGAGGTACAGGGTTCGCTTCCCAGGCTGGCACATCTGGCATATTTTCCTTCTCGACTTAGTAGTAGCATGGGGCAAAGTTTCCCACCCTGAGAACGCGTAGTTAGGTGCCGTGTACGTACACTACACAAAGCAGAACATGAAAGAAAGTACTAGTAAAAGGGGGTAGGATGGGGGTAAATTTGCCCCCCCCCCCCCTGAGGTTATGTACATAGGTGCTGTAGCATGGGATAAAGTTGCATATTAATTGCGATTACACTGCATTGCAACGTATCAGTATGTATGGCATGTGTGGTGACGGTGCCTAAACCTGGCGGGTGACGGTTGGCAAGTGGCGCTGCGTATGCAGTTACACATAGCAGACACTTGCGAGATACCTCCTGTCCGGCGGCATAGCGCAATCGGATAGAGCGTTGGCCTTGTAAGCCAAGCCAAGTGTGCGGGTTCGAGTCCCGTTGCCCCAATAGAACAGGTTTCCTTTCCCCTAGTTAGGGCTTCCGTTCACCTCGCGACAGCTTGACTGTTGTACAATAGGTAAGTTCAAGTACCTGCGTTGTAGGGACAAAGTATACCCGGTACCTCATGCGTGCGTACGTACATACTTCAACCACTTGACTTACCCTGCCAGCAATCATTTCATAGAGCAGACAGCCCATTCCCCACCAATCAACGCCATATGAATACCGATCATTCTTCACTACTTCCGGAGCTGAAAAAGAAAAGTAATCGCGCATACGAGCATGTACTTATGGATATGGAAGTGCATACACAAGCAAGAACAAGCTTGTGCATTGGCAGCAGTGTAGGTGTGTGTTGAAAGCATAGGGAGTAGGAACGAGGGTGAATTCACCGCCGCGAGTTGCAGAACTTCACAAGATGGTGTGCGAATAAATGCCTCCTCTGTGAACGAGTGTAAGCAGCTGGAAACTCACAACAAAACTCGATCTTGCTACCAACTCGTCGAGAGTTCAACGGTGAATTCACTCACTCACAACAAAAGCGTGAAAAATAGCGCACTACCGCGCTTGCTTTATCTCTGCCACGTTCTCACTCCTCCCTCACCCATATATCCGACGGTGCCCACACGGCCTCTGATTGGTTCATTGTCCTTCAACTCCACGGCCAATCCCAAATCAGATATTCTCACGTGACCTACATCAATACAATGATACACAGAAGAGAAAAGCAAAGGAACACGACAGGGGAAGGGGCGCAAAAAGACGCGGAGCCCCCCCCCAGCCGCCCAAGCCAACAACGCAAACACCCCCCCCAAGCCACACAAAAACACAAAAAAAACAAAACCACAACAACAACCCCAACAAAAAAAACAAAACCCAAAAACAACTGGAAACGTCGCCTGCCTTGTACATTGTACGTGGGTACTGCAGTTAGACCAAGACACAACTAAACTTACTCTGTAAATTTCGAAGGTTGACAGACAAAACTGATGAATGTGGAAATTGTGGAATGAAACAGACCGCTTTTTTCAGCCTCTTTGGAGGCTTTTATAAACTGCTGGCCGGGAATTCTCCTTGGCCCAACTTACCCCGCGCTACCCTTTTATATCATTGGCAGTGTACATAGAAGAACGTTCTACGTATGTCTCGCTATGCGTGCCGACAGGACTTTTACGTCAAAATAATTATTTTGCTTCCTGTTTTATCGCCCAAATTTGAGGGATGCCGCACAGTGACACAAAGCAACAAAGAAGGGGGTGAAGGAAAATTTGTCTATTATTTTATCAAACAATCATTGCAGCTGCTCGCATTCATTCATTTTGTATTTTTATCCAGAAACAAAGCATACGTATGTAAGGTATGTATGTACGTAGGGTAAATAGTAATACGTACTTCACTTCCTCGTTGGCAGAGATTCCGCCTTTGCATTGTACTTGAATGTATTTCGTATTGTAGTACATATACATATAACGGTAGAGAAAGCACGTGCAAATTGTGGGAGGGCTTCTTTCTGGCCCATTCACATAAAGGACATATGCGCTGGGGCGGTCGGTCGGCTAGGCTCACGCCAAGGCTAATATCCAACTAGGTGGTACTACGTATGGGTACTGTATGCGTACCGTACATGATACATAGGTACAATCAGGCAGGCTATCCATTCGCCAAGACAATTATATGAATATTCACATAAATGGTCATAAAATGTGCTGGAAAATTTGGCGCTATCAATAGGGATGCAAAATGCAAATATTACTTGGCGCCACCCACTGCTTTGCATAATATTGGCAAAGGCAAAGAGAGTCATAGTTTATCATTTAGCTGAAATTGAAACTTCATAGAGCGCATAGACGCTAGACAGACGAATTACACTTACTAAAATGAAATCCAAAATATGAATATACTGTAATGTTCCGGATATAGCCCCCTCTCGTGTATAACCCCCCTCGTGTATAGCCCCCCAAATCGGCCACTAACATCATTTGCCCTCGTGTACAGTATAGCTCCCTATTGCGAACCGCGAAAAGCAAGGGAAATCAAGTGTTTTTGCGCTAAAAACAGCGTTTTTGAAGCGTTTTGATGCATAGGAGTTTATCTGCACCTCATTTGGAACAGTTCTGATCATTTTGCCAGTGACATCTCTTCAAGGGAAATTTTTTAGTAGCAAAAATTTCACAATTTTTTTAGTTGAAAGCTGCATTTTGGTAATTGGAGCTTGGAAACGTGCCAAATAACCACCATAAACGAGTTCAGGAGGTCAAAAAACCTTACTTTTGGTACAAATGAAAAATGCCCTCGTGTATAGCCCCCTCGTGTATAACCCCCTCTCGTGTATAGCCCCCCTAATCGGTGCTTACCATTTGTATAGGGGGCTATCTACGGAACATTACAGTACGTATGCATAGTACTTATGTACACACGATCACGGGAGATCCCTACTATGTTATGTACTTGCATTTATAGAAAATGAAACTTTCCTCCATCATGACAGGCATACGCTTTGTTGAGTCAGGGTAATAGAATGGATGGATAGAGCTTCGGCTAATAACAAGTAATAATAATCACAATAAATATTTACTTCGCTTTTACGGGATATGAGACCAAGGGAGGGTTTGGTAGCCCGAATGCAATCAGCATCCAAGGCGTATGAATGCAGTATTCTTGCAATAAATAACTCTTCTGCTATCCGAAACAAAGCAGCGGCGCTCAAGGAAGAGTAGGTAATGTATCTTCAGAAAGTTTATAGAGCTCGTTTTGTGCAGCAGTTTATTACGTAATTCCTCAAAAATTCAATTTTCTCTTGCCTTCAAGGTGCTATGTAGCCTGTACGCAGAGCTCCATTTATAGCAAGCAAATTTCCCAGAAACAAAACCTTTTGGGGAAGAAGACAGAGAATTATTTCCGATGACATTTTACAAACGCTGTGAGAACTACAGTAGGTGTAAGATACGTAATCGGTATATGTACGGTATCTATCTCCTATCTGTTACATAGTAGTATGTTTGTAGTAGTACATACAAAACGGTAGGTATACACATCGGTACAATAGTCTACATACACAACGGTAATACTGGTACGTACGTACACGTACCGTATGTACTGTATGTATGTACAGTATATATATACATAGTACTAGTGCTGTGTACCTACTGCGTACATACAAGAAGGGGACAAGCACACAGCCTACGCGTAGAGTTGGGTTGGGACACGTATAAAGCAATATGCTGTTCAGTTTATAATCTTATTATTTGTGACGAAGATAATAGTAGCAGTGCAATCTTGGTGCACCATTGATACTGTACTACTGCATTCGGCAAAATGGAATGGAACGTGCTGAATTAAGTTTTATGCAACTTTTTTGCGCTTACTTTGTGTTGACATAATACAGGGTGTTTCATAATAAACTCGCCGGATGTTTGTGCTTATATCTCCCCACCGGAGTGTCACATTCGAATGCGGTTTTTTGCGTTGAATAGCCAAGGCTTCAACGTTGATGCAGCCAAAATTTCAGCTTTCTAGGCCAACAGGAAGCGGCTCAAACAGCTCGATTTGCAAAGCGTCAATTTTCACACATTTTTGCAGGCGGCCAGGTACAGATCGGCTCCGGTTTTTCTCTCCCCAGTTTACCAAACCCAGTTCTCTCCTTAGATTTCCTTCCGCAGTATTCCCCTCCCCAGTTTTTATCTGGAGCACAAGTTTCGGTAGAGTTTTCAATTACCAAGCCACTTCTCTTGCAGATTTGAACTTAGCAAACAGTGTTACAGCCAAAATTCGTAGCCGCTTACACAAGAGATGGAATAGGTACTGTAGCATGGAATTACGTACGTAAGTAGATAGAATTATTTCAAAAACAAGCGTTTCACTTTTGTTTTGATGATCCAACGGTGTTTGTGTTTCAAATACAACATATTTCTAAAAATCAGAGAAAAAATCGGTTCAAAAGCAAAATTCCAAAGACCTAAGTGAAACATCTAATAATAAAATGTGCCTAATTGATATCAGCAGCATTACTGTACTGTACTTACGTACGTACATAAGTACTGTAAAACACAGGACCACACCGTCCACACACACACTCTCTAAACAGAAAACAGCAGCAGTAAGGTACCCGCAGAAAACGTGTCATTATATCCAAATTGCATGAAACAGCCATTTGTTACTCTCTTCCGCCGTACGTTGGAAAAGGAAGTCATTTCATTGTTCCACCTTCTGTTATTCCAATGTCCTCGTGTACGAAAACGAGACCGAAACAGTAAAAGCAGTAATAAAACTAAAAAGCTACACACAACATAAAATGTCGAAGCCAATAAATGCAGCGTAGCGAATGTACACGTCAGTTTGTCGTTGTAGACGATAGACGATACCTCATAAAAACGTTAGAATGTAATGGTAATAAGTGGGCTTTAGTACTAGGGCTGGAAACTTTTTATCTTTCAGATCTTCTATTTTGAGCTTATACTGTATTTGTTGCAGCTGTAGGCCTACTCGCCAAAATGGCGCATAAAAAAGCAATTATCGCGTCTTTGCTATAGTCAAGAGCAATCATATAAAACTAACTACGTTAGTGCACGCACAGAGAAGGGCAATCCATCCAACTCACTGAAACAAAAAAGTTTCCTTCTAGGCATTTCTCGCTGCTCCTCCCTGAGACCACGCATTTACAAAACGCAGTAAGATTAGTGGAGTATAAAGCTGTCTATGCATAAGCCATTTGAAGCGTAAAGTTATCTACGCATAGCGCGTCTATCAGCAGATGTAGATGCATGTAAACGCGCATGCGTAGACAACTGTAGGTACATACATACTCCCTAATCTTACTGCGTTAGCTGACAAAAGGTTTCTTGGCTTCCTCTATCTGAATTGAATACAATACTATACTGTACGGTACTTGCTCAGTCCGTATTATTAATCCCCACACTAGCCACTACTAAATACTAATTTCAATAATTCTGAAATCCTTCCTCGATAGCAATCAATGCATTCATACAGTACGTAGAAGGATAGTGTTAAAATGGGCAAAAGAACTGTAATTCAATCCAGCGAAACGTGATTCAAACAAACCCAACGAGGCTAAAACTTTTGAGCTTTGAATACTAAATGCCGAAAAGCAATTACAAATTAGCTGAGCGGAGGAAGAAACCACTTTCACTGCATAACACGATGGTGAAGGAATAAATGGTGGATTGAACACACAAGGGACAAAAAATAAAGAAAATGTATCGGCAAATATGTATAGTAGACGGACACGGTCTGTTTGGGATTGAAAATTTGTGCTGCAGATCGAATAAAACCGCCGAGATTAGTAAACCTAAGAGGTCTATGTATGTGCGTATAAGTGATGTAGTAATATTTCGTATGAAAACGCAGGAAACGTTGGCTCCTTTTTCTGTGGTGTTGTTCCGGTATGTGTACTGTAATGTTTCGTGTATTGCCCCGTCGAATATAGCTCATTTTTGCGCAATAATTTAGCTTGAAAAGGTAAAATAAGCCAGCAAAACGAGTTCACGGGGTCAAAAAACACCTACCTACTTTGGCCGCTAATGCAAAATGACCTTTCATAAACCCCTTTTGTATAGCCCTCTTGAATATAGCCCCCTGATCGGGCTTACCGATCATATAGCCCCTGGGGCTCTGCACAAAACATTACAGTACGTTGGTGTAGATAAGATAAGATGGACTGTGCTGCTTGGCATAAAAGCATCATTCGTTTGAAGCAGCACCTCTCACAGATTTTTTTTACGCATAAATGGTAGAATGCGGAAATCAAGTCTCTATACGTACAACTTACTGTAAAAATTTTCTCTAAACGTTAGTAATTGAAAAATATTTGCAGCCATGGAAACGTAAATCCTACCTATTTCTAAGTGACAGCAAGCCATGTTTGTGGACAGGACATCAATTTGAAGCAGCAATAAAAACTTCATGTCACACTACCGTAATCCCGTGCAGGGGCAGGTAAAATAAAATACCAATGTTCTGTTATATATGTACAACTTACCGGGAACGACTGCAGCAGATGAATTTTATCCAACCTCCATATGTATAGTAGGTATCTGACTTTGCAGTAATAGTTCGTAACCGCAGTTCACCTTTTTCAGTGGGAGTTTGCTAGGTAGGTATGTTCGTCATTACCGTATAACTAACGTTGCCAGATAAAAATAACAAAATAATAAGTCGGACGTTCATGATTCAACAAACTTTGTTTCTGAACTGTTCGCGCATTTTCCAGAAAACTTCAAAGACACGATGACGTAACACAAATTAGCAGTCAAATAACCGTAATATTATGTACCGTACATACCTGTTGTCTACTCACTCACAAAAGACAACTCAGAAGAGACTATCAAAGAGAAAAATAAAAATGTCAAAGTTATACATCCGCTACAATTTAATTTTGGGCGTTTTGGGTATTTGCATGTGTACGTACAGTGACGTACAATACAATGTACGTACGTTCACATAGTGACGTATATCTTAGGTGCCCTACCTTTCTTAGACTGTACATAATTGCATTCCTGCTGAAACATCATTATGCAGTTCCACTGTCGTATGTGTACGGACTGAACAAACGTACGTATGTACGTGTACAGTACTGGTGCTTACTTGGCCTCTCAAAAAATCAGGCTAGGTTAGGTAAAATTTACCCAGTGCAGTCGGCTTCCAGGTAAAGTCAGGTAACCTACCTGGTCGGAGCTCAGCTGGGTCAGGTAAACTGAAATTCCAGCAGGTTACCCGGGTAAGTACTGTTGTGTAAATCTTGACCAAAAACATCATAAAACAGCTGCTTTTGTTCTCCAATGTTGAGTGTCACATCTTCATAGTGACGCTGTTGACTCATTTCCACAGATCCATACTAGGAACTAGTGGGAAATGACTACATACAGTCGCCAATGCAGTGGTGTTTGTAGCTTTGAATATTTATGTATGGTTGAAATCCACTGCTTTCGGTAAAAATACCCGGGTAAGTACTAGGTTTAGTTGGAAGATTTACCCGGGTAAGTATTGGCAGTACTTACCCGCAGTTTCTCAGATTTTACCTGAGTTAGCCTTTGATGGCCAGTTGGGTTAGGTAAAGCCGGGTAACTTTACCTGCCAACTTTTATTTCTGGGTAAAGTTAGGTTAATTTACCTGGTCCAAAATGGGCCGGGTAACTCGGGTAAAGTTACCCAAATTTTTACCTGCGTACCAGTAGTGTACAGTACGCACCTAACCAGACAAAAGGTCACGAAAACTCTTTTGCCACTTCTTCATCAGCAACACTGGTCAAAGCGGTCGCTTCTGAAACCCCGCCATCTTCATCAAGTGTCAATGCTGTAGTAGTTGTAGTAGTAGTAGTTGTTGTTGTTGTCCCATCTGCTGCCATCGTAGTAGTAGTACAAGAAGCAGTAGGCGCGGCCGTAGTTTGAGCAAGTTTCACTGCTTCCTGATAGTCGGGAGGTGGTTGCTCACTGGCAGCAAGAGTGCTGTAGGAGGGCGGACGAGCCAATAGCGACGCTGCTGCAGCGTCCTGATGCTCCAAAACGCCCTCCTCTGATTGGTTCCCGCGCGCTCCACGAGCCGCGATCTGATAGGCTGAGGCCAGTGAGGCGGAACCGATGAAGCAGCGTTTGCCGCCAATCAGTCGCGAATGGTAATGAGAGGAGAGGGTGGTGTGCGGAACGCTGTTTCGACTTGACACCACTACCGGCATGGGACTGGGATCGCTGGTGAAGCCGACGATGACGAAATTGCCGACGTTTTGGCTCATCTGCTGCCGAGCGTAGTTGTAGAGGATTGCGCCTGAAAAGATACAAGCGCTACCGTACAATACTTGTATGCACGAATCTAGGTCTTCTCGACGACGTATGTACAGTACATACAGTAGGCGACCGTACAGTTACCATATTTTTTTTAGTGTGTATCCCCTGGTGAATATGTACATATTGTACATACTAAGTATCGTGCCAACGAACATACATACTGTACCTACTGTAGAAAATGAAGAAACAGTGGTGTCAACTTACAAACAAGCACCATCGCCACAACGATGCCGGCACCCACGGTTTTCGTGCTGATATTATCCGCTTTCCGCTCTCTTAACGCCGTCAATTCGTCCCCATCTGCGTCTCCACTCGTCGCTTTTGCATCTCCACCGTTCTTCTCCCGCTCCGCCATTACTTTCTCCAGCACCCCGGGCGGAGCGCGCGCGATGCACGCGTCCAAGGCGCGCGAGTAGATGTACTTCTCCTGGAAGCAGACGTCGCAGTGCGTGCCGCTCCAGCGCAAGCGACACTCGCACCGATTTCGGTACCGGTTGAAGACGCCGCCGTGAAAACAGACCGGCTGGCGACACGCCGGCCCGGTGAACTTGCGGTGACAGTCGCACTTAAAGCTGCCCTCCGGCACGCCGCTCGCGTTTTCGCGATGGGTTATCATGACGCCTCTGGTCCCGCAGACGGTCGTCTGACAGTGGGCGCCCGTCCAACCGGGCTCGCACTCGCAGCGACACCGCCGAGCATTGCCGGACTCCCCCTTTACACCCGCATAGCCACCACCAGCATCAGAGCCGGTTAGGTGCTTCAGTTTGCCATTAGCTCCGCAAGAGGGCCTCTGACAACGGACGCCGGTGAAGCCGAAACGGCACTCGCAGTGGTAGTGATCCTCCCCGGCCGCTCGCGTCCGGTGTCGAGTTCCTCGGACGCAGAGTGGAATGGAGCAGCTTTTGCCAGCCCACCCGTCCCTGCACACGCACACCGACCCGTTTTTCCCCTTGCGCAGGCTGCCGTACATGCAGGTGGGCTCTCCGTGATTCAGGTTCTTCGCTTCTTCCTTCTCCTCCTCCTCCGTTTGACAGGAGAAAGGTGGCGAAGAGAAAATCCTCGTTCGACCGTCGTAAGGCGCAGAGAAAATCCTCGTTCCACCTCCTGGAGACCAAGCTTGATAGCTGAGAGGAATAAGAATTAGCAGCAGCAATAAACGCACAGTAGCTGTATGAAATGGAGCCATGTTTAGGGGCAACCTATTTCTCAAGTTTGTTGGGCAATCAATCGGCAAACCTTGGCGAAGTTTCTGTAAAAGTCAGAAGAAGAAAATACTGAAGTGTTGTTGGCAAAAGTGCGCAAATGAAATTGAAAACTCAATGCTGCTGCGAAGCGACTTATCTTCTTTTTCGATCCAAAATGTCCTCGACGTCCTACATAATTATTCGAGTGTGTGCGCAGTGCTCTGTACTATTTGGCTGACGGCTCTGTTGATGGGGAAAGCAGCATAAAGCTTTCTGCACATTCCGTATGTACGTTTATTCGTTCGGAGTAGGCCTACATTATGTATCTACCAACATTGAGCTAATAGAGTTTCACTCGATATGTGTACGTAGCGCTTCATTTCGTTCTAGATGGGGATAAAGTGCGCACATAAAAGCACGTGTGGCTCTCTGGCTCGTGCCAGCTAGTAGCCGCGCGTAGTAAGAATTGTTTGTTAGGGATGAAACTTGCTGGCAGCTTACAGAAATTACGTCATTTCGAAGGCTGTAACCTGGAACGATATTGTTGGTTTTAAAGACAATATTGTTGCTATGCAAGGGATACTGAAAAATGTCGACAGCGATAGCATATGATTAGCTTCATGATATTAGCTCATTGGTGAACTAATAATTTTTCCAATCAATATTCTTGCTATTATTCGTGCTTCCTTATTTCCTTGAAAGTCCTCCTGAATAATCATTAGATAAGATAGAGAGAGAAAGAGAAGGTACGTACGTAGCATTAGCATTAAATCTGACCTACTCTTTTCTTATTATTATGCGAACCGAATACACAACAGGCTACCGTTTGCAGGGTGTAGACAATTTTATTGCTCATTTAAAGGTACAGCACGTAGGGTACTGGTTGTTACATACAGATATACACAGAAACAGATGAGAATTTATTTCTTAGTAAATCATGCAGTCTATACGGGCGACGTGATGAGAGGGGAGAGAGGAATACCTATTTACTGTAATGACTCGTGTATAACCCCCCTTCGTGTACACCCCCCAACCCCCCCCCCCCCTACCCCCAACCCCCCTCGTATATAACCCCCCAAACCCCCCCTATCCAATACGCACTCGTGTATAACCCCAGGGGGTTATACACGAAGCATGCAAAAATCGGTAGAAATTGAAGGTTTTGCTAGCATGGAGAGGTGTTTTTTAGCGTTTTCTAGCTAAAACAGAAGCTGTAATTGTCTGGTCAGGCAATTTTGAAGCATCTGTAATGTCATGAAGAGTACAAAACAAGCCTAAATTACTGATGCGGAAAAAATAATCGGCTCTAAACCCCACTTTTGATAAATGCACTCGTGTATAACCCCCTTCGTGTATAACCCCCTCTCGTATATAACCCCCCAAATTGGCCACTAATTTTTTGACACCCCCATGGGGTTATACACGAACATTAATAGTGAGGGATGCGCCGTCTTCTTTATAAAAGAATTATTGTGTTTTGCATTCTTGGTAGCAGTGCCGTTATCTTGGTATTACAGTACGTACAATAGTAATGCCACAATGAAGTAATCAAATCATGTCAAGGCAAGGATGGGATAAAAAAGGAACAAACACGATAACATGAAAACGAAGCTGGCTTCAAAAATTCAATTTCTCTATTTCAAATCCAATAAAAGTTGTGTGTGGGTGGCCGACTAATTTTCATGAAAAGCGCACAATAATAATGGCACAGGCACGGGCACGGGGCACAGCCTGCTAATTTTTCAGGATTACTCGCAACTCCAGAAATAATTCCGTTCCGCAAAAGCAACTTCGTATTGAATAATTTTACGCAACGCAAAATTGCACGACAGAAGGGGGCCAAACCTGCAAGCAAAAGGCAAAAGCAGGAGGCATGCAATTGTGGAAAAGTTTGATTGAAAGCTGGGCGCTTGCTAGTTGGAAGAAAATTGCACGCAATTTATCAGTGGAAGGCGCCAGAAAAGTTAAGCAGAAGCATGGAAAGGGAAAGTGGACTGATTTAGGGGCGATCGATCGCGTTCTATTCCTTTAAATACAAAAAGTAGTGTGCGTGCATGGTACATTGGTGGTGCTACGTACGTATGTACAGATCAAAAATATGTATTCTCATACAAAAACTTGGCTTCAAGTAAAGGTATGTACAGGACGATAAAATTTGAACAGTGTTAGATTTTTCTTCAATTATTGTCTCTTTTCTTTATTTTTTGTTCATTTCGACAAGGGAAGTCTCATGGCTTGGTTGGAGGCACACCTTTTGTATGTGAATGTTTTAGCTCTGTGCTGTGCTGTACCTGTAGGTACTGTACGTATATGTATACCTATGTAATATGTGTGTAGCTTCGTTGATTTGGGAAGACCCAAAAGTGACAAACTGACCTCATGATGACCGTATTGTTTGACCAACCAAACTAGGCATCGATTTCAAAACTAGTGCGCTGCATTGCATACAGGCAGGTAGGGTAGCAGCTCTGAATAAATAAACTGCATCATGTTACCGATTAGAAGTTACTGTGTCCCTGTGTCCCTGTGTCCCTGTGTCCCTAGACTGGGTTACACTAATTGCTAAACCGAAACCTAAACCTAAACCGGCACACTGCTAAACCAATAAACTTATAAGCCAATAGTTTTTCTTATACCGTGGTATTTTTATTACACAACAAAAAATGCAAATCAGACAAGAAATTGTGATGAAAATTGTAAATTTGCATTGGAAAACGCCAAAATGCGAAGAGAAAAAAATGTTTAGTTACAAATTGTAATCAAAAATGCAAACAATGTAATCTTTGCCCACAATTGTGTCTTCTGTTCCACTCCTGCATAAATAGGCTAGGCACAGGCTCAGGCTTAGGCTCAGGCTTAGGCTTAGGCCTAAGCCTAGCCTATGTATGCAGGAGTGGAACAGTAGACACAATTGTGGGCAAAGATTACATTGTTTGCATTTTTGATTACAATTTGTAACTAAACATTTTTTTCTCTTCGCATTTTGGCGTTTTCCAATGCAAATTTACAATTTTCATCACAATTTCTTGTCTGATTTGCATTTTTTGTTGTTAATTTGTAATAAAAATACCACGGTATAAGAAAAACTATTGGCTTATAAGTTTATTGGTTGGTTTAGCAGTGTGCCGGTTTAGGTTTAGGTTTAGCAATTAGTAACCCAGTCTAGGGACACAGGGACACAGGGACACAGGGACACAGTAACTTCTAATCGGTCATCATGTTGTGTTCCGTTTTGGTTCAACAGGCGACATTTTTGTTACGCAGGGTTGCCAAGCAATCGGAGGTGGAATAATTTTTAGGCCCATAAACCGCAAATTTGAAACGAACACTCCCCCGGTTTGCTCACATCAAACCGTGAACCATTGACGTACGACACACGCGCATAGATTTCGGCGTACGTCTCGCATTGTCATCGCTTTCAAAAGTTTCACACGCACATTCAAATCAGCTCAGTCAGACCAGCACTGTAGCCACACCATCGTCAAGAATAATTATTCTAAATAAAACTTACCTACATGATTCACATCCTTCTTGCCATTTTGACACCTCCTACCTACGAGAGGTGCCAGGACAATGCAAACAAAACCGCACGCGTCAATTTGCGTGTCGTCGAGAAAAACATCCACCGCCCACTCACCCGTCCTCAAAAACCTTGTCAAACTGCCTCTGGTATAAAAGGATGGATAACTTTTTAGCACCTGTGAGGACACCAACTTGAATTAGGAGGGCTAATTATCTGGCATCTTTATGCCCAGCGTTTCACTCCACTCTAACCTGCTACTTGCGTGCCTTCGTATTTTGCTAATTAGCGATTTGCTTGCTGCTTGCATTAGCCAACCTTTCCATTTTCCATTTCACTTTTACAACAGCAAATCTTTCGTTGGTTTGCAGTAATGTTGTTCTGTATGCTATTGCTGAAGCTGTCCAGTTTTCTACTGCCTTTATCGTTCAAACTTGGCCGCTGCTCTTTGCTAACAGACCGCGACCAACTGTGGCTCAATGAATACGAAACCATCGAATCTTCGTCTTTCCAGCTTCTTTCTGAAAATTCTATTGCCAAAGAAGATGCCAACAACCCGCGCTTTCGCGCCACAGGGTTTCAACTGCCTTTAACAACGGGCTTTCAAAGAGCTGTGAATTTGCTCGAATTCAGCATGGACACCCGGGTTAACCCTTGCGAGAATTTCTATAGATTTGCTTGCGGAAGGCATAAACAGCGTGTGCTAGCCCAACAACCGCTGCACATCTGGCACAACACGTGGAAAAGCGCGCAGACCGAATTCACGCGAAAACTGGTCGATTTATTGGATAATTTGCAACCGAATCGGACAGGGTTGCCAGAGTTGTACGAAAAGGTGAAGGTTTTCTACGACGTCTGCGTTGATAGGACAGAACCGATGGAGCTAGAGAAGTCTATGCTGGACGTGGACCAAATATTGGACGGTTTAGGCGGGTCCTCAGTATTAAACCTAATACTACAGCCGAAAACAACAGAGGACGACCAAGATTTGGGCACAAATTCCAGTGAAAATTTGCGACCAACTTGGCAACCGAAATATGCGTCCGTATTTGTACCAATGTTTCAACTTTCGGCTCTTTTCGGTATTCAAAAACTGCTTCATTTCTACGTGGACTTGGATAGCCGTAACCCCGATCGAAAGCTGATATATTTGACGATAGATCCGGCCCTAAGTGGCGACTTGGCTCGTGAAGGGGTTAAGGCTATGCGGCGCTATGCCGAACTTCGAAATAGCAACTTAACCCTTACCGATGGAGTGGAGAAGGCTATAAAAGTGGAAGAAGCTAAAATGGCAGCCTTTGTGGACAAAATTTTTAACCTCAGCGACGCGGCTGCCGCGTCGGGTGCGGATCCGGAAGCTGTGCGTTATTTAACCCTTAGCGAACTTCGTCAATTCGACCAAGATTTAGCCGATCACCTCAAATGGTCTTTCAGTATCCGCTATGATCATTCGACCATCATTCACACCAGTGATTTCGACCTGAAAATATTGAACCGATTGGCGGCAATGTGGAAATCCGACTATTCAACCGTGCAAAATCTGCTGGTAGGCTCTTTTCTAGAGTTCGCCAATTCTCTTCTCAACCAAAGTCACGCCGCCGATCGAGAATGGGAGCGGTTAAGGAGAAACTCGGGCGTCGTCGACGAGCTCGGTTTGCGGAAACTGTGGTGTCTGCTTCAGATCGGGCATCCGGAGCTGCGGATTTTCGATTTCGCGGTCGCCCGTCTCTTTCTCGACGCTCATGCCGGACCGACGCCGGCGCAAAACCTTCTTAAAGTGCGACGGGTTTTCGAAAGGGTTAGGGAGGCCTTAAAGGACATGCTGCTCGAATTGCCCTGGCTAGACGCCGACTCGAAGGGCCGGGCGCTCAATAAATTAACGGCGATTCTGCCGCGATTCGCCTTTCCGCCTTGGTTGCTCAACGATACCGCCTTAGCCGGTCACTACCGTGGACTCGAGGGGTTAAGGCGAGGAGAATCCTTTCTTAGCGCCTGGAAGAATCTGTTCTCCTTTAAGTTCTTCCGACAGGCCAGGGAGCTTAAGCGACCGGTGGCTGCGGATCATGACGATTTTGACTCCAATCCGTTGGGTCCGAACGCCTACTATCATCGACTACGGAACGCCATGCTGGTGAACTTGGCTTTCTTGCAACCACCCATTTATGATGCAGCCTATCCACCTGCCGTGATCTATGGAATCTTAGGTAAAGACGAGATGATGTTTTTCTAAGGAATAGTGGGTATGCAGACATACAGTACAGACATGTATGCAGGCTTTCTGCATAAACCAATAAATGAATAAATAGGTAGAATGAGAAACTGAAATTACGTAACTAATGCAGAACTTATGTCATGTACTGTAGCTAATAAATTAAATAAATAAATAAATAAATAAATAAATAAATAAATAAATAAATAAATAAATAAATAAATAGGCATAAAAAAGGAGGCTAAATAAATACCAATATATGTACGTAAATCAATAAGCAACTAAATAATAAACATATTCCTTTTTTCAGGAACCCTTCTGGGTCACGAGCTCACGCACGCGTTCGATCGCGAGGGTGTCAAGTACAATCGCGAGGGTCGCCACGAGGCCTGGATGAGCCAGTCGGGTCGAGCCGCGTTTCGCGAACGCAGCCGCTGCTTTCGCGAGCAATTCGCGAGCTTCTGCTACCGCTTGCCCTCGTCTGCACCTGCAGCCGGTCAACAACCGCGGGCCACCTCCATTCTCTGCGTGAACGGCACGCGAACGCTGCAGGAAACGGTGGCGGATCAGGGCGGGCTGGAGGCGGCCTACAGGGCGTTTCGGCGGGAATTTCTTTTGAATCCGGAATGGCGGGAAAACGGCCGCCAGCCGCGGCCGCGAGGACGCGACGGACGGCCGCTCAGCTGGGAACAGGTGAAGAGATGTGAGCACAAGAGGATTAGGCAGTCTGAACAATTGGGCAGCCAGTGTGTGAGTCGAACACGCAGCGCAGTACTACCTACGGGATTACGCCCCTCTTAGCGCACGACCCCATCTGACTGCACAGCTCAATTTCTCAAACTCCCACCCTTGTACATTCGTCCTCACTGGGCTTGCGCTTGCACACGCTCTTTTTTGTGAACAGGTGTTCTTCCTGTCGTTCGCCGGCTCCTGGTGCGATTTTCAGCATCCGCAGCTGCTGGAACAGCAGCTGATGGGCAACAAGCATCCGCCGGCCGAGGCGCGAGTTAACGGGGCCTTGCAAAATTCGCCAGATTTCGCAAGAGCCTTCTCGTGTCCATTCGGCAACAGTCGAATGCATCCGGCGTGCAAGTGCAAAGTGTGGTGATATGTACGTGGCGTGCTGGACTACGTACGTACAGTACAGTATGTACGGTACTATACAGTATGTACAAGTAACTTTGTGCTTTACAAATCAAGTAAGCCTTTTGGTGTCTTTGAAGATGCAAAATAACAGTACTTTGTCCCTATGTATGTACATCAGGTTTTCTGCCCTTATCTTATGTTCATGTACCGATATACAATGTGCACTTTGCTGCATATTTACGCAAGAATAAAATTGCTTTCGAAGAACCCCTGCTGTTTTTATGAAGTTGTACTACAGATCCTGCTGTTTTTGTGTAGTTAGGTACGTTAGGTACACACTAATTATTTTATAATTTCATGCGTCATGTTTGCTAGTGTCTTGCCCTCCGGCGTTAACCTGCAGTCAGCGCAGCACAGCAGCCCGTTTGACGTCTTCGGCGCCAAAGAGCAATTTCTGGTAACGACGGGGTTACGGTAAAAACGGAAACAGGGAGTACATAGGAGCAGTTTGCATCACGCGTGGACCCCCCTTCTTTGTCAAGCAGTGTCGTGTTCCCAACTCCGTGTGTCGCTGTACTGTATCTGCGTAAAGCTTTGATGAATTCTCCGAAAATGATAAGCCGCCCCCATTAAAGACAGCATCAGTGGCGGCCGCGCAAGAGCAAACTCATTTACGGGGATAATTTATTAGGAAGTAGAGCGAGTAATTAGAGTTGAAGCTCTCCTCTTTTCTGCTTTTATTTTGCGAATGGTCATGCGTGCACGCACTGTGCCTGTCCATGCATTCATTCGACGTGAATTTTCACAAGTAATAGACGCAAAAATTAATCGAAAAAAGCACTTCCTCGCTCCCTCCCCGAAAGACAGAATGTTGTCGGCTTTGGACATTGCGATTTGTGATGCGATCTTGCGTGAGGATTGAAATAACAAAATTCTCAAATTGCTTGCTGATTTACTAGCAGAGAAAAGCCTTCGCCATCCCGCAAAATGTATGCAAGAAGCTCAACCGTGTCGGCTTTTAGGCAGAAGAAAAGGTGCCCCTGATTATACTGCGGAAATTGGAAAGATTAGTCAACGCTAATAGCTTTCTTTTCGCCACAGGCAGCCACAAGGGATCATCAAAGCAAAGCATGTCACTATTTAGAATACGTACTAACTAGCTGCGACATGAAAAAGCACTCTCTAAAAAGGCATTTAGCTGTTTGGTGGACAGTGTCACCAGATGGTGTAAAAAGTGTTACCAGATGCGCAGAGGTATTCTGCTTTATTGCGCGTAGCTGCCGGGCTACTGGGGTACGCAGAAAGATTGCCACCGCAAAGTGCAGCTAATTCTTGGATTCAATTTCTTTAGAGAGCAGCCAACAACCAAGCAAATAAAAGCAACGCTCTCTCAGCTGGAAATAATGACGAAGATGAGAAACGAATGAGGCAAACGTGGGCTGCAGTCAAATTTGGAGAAAGGGCGACTGAATTGACGACGTAAAAGACGCCCAAAAACAGCGCACCACCTATCGGTTTACACACCGACAGATTTACGTAGCTTACACCACAGAGAGCGACCGGCGGCATAAAAATAATTAGCCCGAACGCTTTAGCCCCTATGCAATGTGCATTTACGCATCTTTAGCATGTTCTGTGTAATTATCTGACGAATGACATCTTTCGTCCGATTCGGCCACCCGTCGTACAGTACCTTATAATAAAAAAAGGGTTGATGTTTGATGACACAAACGATGAATACAGCACATTTTTATTAGAAGGATACGTACTAGTTATGTAGGTACATACTTATTGTGAAATTTATTATTCCTTATTGTTCTGTTCTTTTGCATTTTTCTTTCAAGTCTTGTCGTTATCAGTTTGTGATAGTTTTTGTCATGTGCTGATGGTTTCGAAAGTCTGCCCATTGCTCAGATTAGACTTTCCTAAAACGGGCCGGTCATTACATAGCATTTTGAATTGGTTAGTGCTACAATTGGTGAGCTTTGGCCCTTTTGGTCCTACAATTCGTCCTTTTTTGTTCCCATACTCATGTCTCATGTGTCTGCTCGCTATTTGAAATTTGAGTGCTGTTTTGAAAGCGGACAAAAGTCAAAACCGATCTGCACAAACTCTCCTATCAAGTTATATGTATCGCCATTTACTTCGTCTGCTTAGATAGATACTAGATAGAATATCATTCGTTGTTTTTGAGAACTTTGACTAGGAATGAAATAAGATAATTTTTTATTAATTGCAAATCTAGGACTATACCAAGGGTTACTGTAAGATAAGCCCGCAAAACAAGTCAAGATCAATAATATTGTGCAACTATACGTATGTACGTATATGTATACGTTTGTTGTATACGTACCTACTAGGTTCTTAAAAGTACAGGGTGTCTCATAATAAACCGTCCACCTTCCCGTGCATGTAACTCTGGAACCACACCTTTGATTTTAATGCGGTTTTTTGTATTTTGTAGCCAAGGCTTCAACTTAGATGTATACAAAATTTTAGCTTTCTAGGCCCAGTGGAAGCTGCTCAAACACCTTTTTCCTCCAGCGGTCAAAAACGAGGTTTTTCGAACTAGTAGTGCCAATTTAGGGGTAATTCTGTGCATGGTCCATAATAAAATTAGCCTCGTAATAGAGAAAGATGTCCCAAAATGCTAGGAAATGTGTAATCTCATGCATTATCCCCAGTGCCAGCATAGAAAACGCATGAAAGAGGGTATGTTGAAAAACTAGGACCGATATTTTCTCCATAGTAAGGGAAAACGTCGATTTTGGGCATCAAGATTCAAACCGTCGTAATTTTCGAAGCATGAGGACCACATTGTTGAAATTTTGTACACTTACTTGTTGAAGCCTTGGCTACAAAATACAAGAAACCGCATGAAAATCTAAGATGTTGTTCCAGAGTTACATGCATGGAAAGGTGGACGGTTTATTTTGAGACACTCTGTATACTTATACTTAAACTCAAACTAATAAAAGTATTGAATTTTGGCTTACTTTTACTTTAACTAAAACTAAAACTATTAAAGTATGACCTTCATACTTTTACTTAAACTTAAATTATTTTGGTCATAATTTAAGTAAGAATAAAAGTAAGATGAGCAGGGAAAACGCGCAGGGGCAGCGCTACAAGCGTTGAAGCAAAAACCCCAGTAGATGCTGCCTCAACTTCCTCTGCTGTTTCTGCTGAACTTGACAACTACTCGGCTCTCAACCCAGACTTGAGAAAGGTTGCAGGACCAGCAGATGAGTTCTGGCTCCAACGCAAGAAGGCATACCCTGAACTTTATAAAGTGGCGCTGGACATTCTCGCTTGTCCAGCAACTTTAGCTACATCTGAGCGCATTTTCAGCCATTACTCCATAAAAGCAAAGGGCCAAAAGGCAGCTGTTCTAATGAAAAATTGGAGTAATCTATCATGCTGAAATACAATCAACATTTGTACTTGGGGCCTAGGAAGGAGGGTGGTGGTATTGGGAAATCAGGATATTTGGTGGTATTGCTTGTTTGGAAGAGTGACATTGAATACAATGCTTGCATTTACAACATGTTGAATACAGTACAGAGCACCAACAAAGAGGAAAAAATTACTTAAATTCTTACTTAAATTATAACTTTAACTTAAATTATGGAGCCCATACTTTTACTTAAACTAAAATAATAAAAGTATGAGGTCATACTTTTACTTAAACTTAAATTATATACCAGAAGCTTACTTTTAAGAACCTAGTACCTACCCTACGTTCCAAAGGTACTACTACCTTTACGTACCGGTATGTGCGTTCTTGTTTGCGCGCTGCGATACGAAAAGAAAAATCTTTTGACAGCGCTACCGTATACCTAACCTAGGTACCCCAATGGTAAAGAATACGTACCAAATAAATACTGATTGACATCAGCATGTTTTCAAGTTCCTAACACTAGTAGGTAGGTACTTATCTGTGCACAACGAAAGCTTCTGGTAGCCGCGGGGCATTAAGGAGAACAAAATCAGTAAGCGGTAGCAATTTCTATCCCGTCGCGACAGTGACGTTAATGCCGCGCGACACTGCGTATTAAACTTAGCACTTAGGCGGAAAATGCCCGCTTGTTACCGTACCTACGTGCGTTAACTAACATTTTACATTTTACAGCGCGATGATTTCTTTCGATCCTTGTCACTTTCCACTGATTGCTTCGTCTTATTCCTCTTAATTTAGGAAGATTGGCCTCCAGCTATGTACTGCTGCATATCTACGCGGCAAAAGCTATGTTGTAGACTACCGTAATCCTGTTTTTGCACCAACTGTTAATCTTACAAGGTTCGGCTGGATTTATTTTAATCGGTCTTCGCCATATGGGTCTAATCGGTTTTCGCTGACAAACAACCCACACTGACGTACATACCTAGCTTACCACCTATGTAAATCTACTGAAAAACCGCACTCACACCATGTAAGCATCTACATAATAATAGCAACGTCGAGGGCACTCATTCACTCAAATAAAGTGTGTCCCTTGTCAATGTGTGTGTAATCCCCTACAATAACACACTTTCCGGGTCAGTGGGCAGAAGAAAGGTGTATTACGAGGCTTGAGCCAGCAGTTTTAGGCTTTCTTCCTGATGCTAATTGAGAGAGACCCCTGATGTGCAATTTCTGGCATGAAAGGAAAAGGAAAGTGGTGGTACGGTAGCTTTTCTTTTTAATGGCCGTTCAAGGAAACGCGTTCGAGTTCGCAATGGAACATGTGGTGGTGTGAAGCTGGCTGTTTATCTGCAATATCCCTAATTGCCTAATTACCCCCGTGAGACGAAGCGACGCGTGTAATCGCGACCCATCCTGCTAATCAACGGTCAGGCATAGGGCGGGATTTAGACGGCGTGGGGTAAACTGGGGAAATTTGGGCAATCGTGGGGACTAGCAGGTTGAGGACAATAGCGCAATCTACGTAGATACCCATCAGCTGCCGAAGTCTCTAAGTTAGGCGGTATATGACACGAAAGTCTGCTGTTTGAAACCCTAGGTGCTGACTTTGACGGGTGTAGATGCTCAGTATGCAGTACACGCCTGCATGAATATGTACGTACATACCTAGGTGTTGACTTCAACTTCGTGCCAGATTTACCCCAAATTTACCCGATATCCATCGTTCTTGTTTCGGCACATCAACTCCCCAATAATCGTTGCGGCGGGTTTTCATTTCTATGTAGAAGGCCAACCGGACCGACCTCGACAACCGTTATCGTTTTCTTTGCATTTGCCGATTCTCTTTGTTCTTTCTGCCGTCCCTGCCGGACCGTGGCTTTTGTAATCCTAAATCCCCACAGAGTAGCCACTGTCCACTCAATTACAGGATTGGGACAACCGAAAGGATTAGGGCTATTGTCTGGAAATAAGTGGTCCTCTGGTCGAACAATGGTGGGTCGCGAAGAGGAATTAAGAAGACATGGACCCGACCACTCCAAAACCCGGCCTCATTTGTGGTGCGTTTGGTTTGGGCTTGAAGCCCAAAATTCCTCGGATTTTGAGATGATCGGTTTCTGAGCGTTTGTAATATGAGATTTGTGGGGCATGTGTGAAGCGGGGAATAACAATCGGCCAGGCAGCTGGAGTTAAGAGGACAACAGTGCAGTATATGTAGTCTCATCTCTCATTCTGTGTCTCCTTGGAAAAAATCAACCCCAAAGAACTACGTAATGCGAATTTTAGTTTTGACACATTAGGATCTTGCACGTTGTTTGTTTTATTCCTTTTTTGTTTTCCAAGCCTGCCCTTGTCTTTGAGGAGAGGTGGGCGACAACACAATTCATTCACTCTTTCGCCACGCGTTTAGAGTGGCAAAGAAAAAATGTTTCCATAAAGTGCCATTTGATTGCATTTTGAAATAACCGGACAATAAATTTTGAAACAATCAAGGACAACCAAGAACAATTTCGATTCGTCTTTACAACGTCGTGTGCGCGCGTGCGGTTCATATGTAATTGTTTTCTCTTTCGTTACCGAAGGCATTACCGTAATCTTCTGAGCCAATTTTCTTGTCTTTAATCCTTCAATTTTCTTTCGCCTCGTCGTCATTCTTGAAATTCGAGGTAATTAGTTTGCTCGAGCAAGCACGCTAAATGTCCCCTATTCCACGTATACGTACACAATACAAAAGAGGGCGGAGCCGTACGTACTAACTGTACATTTGTGGGGGCTGCTGCACTAAATCTGTGATTGGTTGCGATCGCTACCGTTCTTTGCGTTCATTGGTCGCACAAGGATGCCCGCGATGCACAAGGAGGGCATTCGGACGCGCGCGCGCAAATAATTTCCGGCGCAAACAAAATCTCTGCCGCCCATAGTGCTCAGTTTTCACGCAAAACGATCGTGTAAGTTTAAGGTTGTTTGAGCGAGAGAAACAAATTAGTCTCTGCACCTTTTCGCTAATTAGCGTCATAATGTCAGATTGTCGCATGATTTTGTGCCCTGTCGCGAAAGTTTTCGATTGACGTTTGACGGCACAGCGGTTGTGTTGTTATTCGCTGCTTGTCCTAAAGCCGTTTTCAGGCGGCAATAAATCTGCGCAAAAGCGGGCACAGCGTGAAATTGTGCTGCGCCATCTTTCGCTCCCCGCTCTGCTTCTTTTTAGCGCTACACGTAAATCAGTGCGGGCTGTTAGTGATTAGCTGTCGCTGCTAACTAATTTCCTTCGTTTATCTCGTCGCCATGTTTCGGCCCTGCGGCTATCTTTACCTGCGTCATTGACCAAACGCAAACAGTTAGAGCTTGCGCACATACTTATGACGAAAGGTGCGGCAGATTTTGATCAAGCTAACCTCCGCGCGCGCGAAGACAATCAGAAGCTACCTTTTCCACTGGCTCGGAGTGCCGTGCACCCGCCCTCGCTCCTTAATTTGACGCTTACCGTAATCCATCTTTGAGTTAGCTGCTCCTTTCACGAGCCGTTTACTCTCCTCAAACCTGACTGACTGAGACCTTGACATTCCTGATCTCCTTCTACTCTTCTCTCTCTTTTGTTCAGTTTTCTGAACCAGAACGCCCTGATCTTTGACCACTGTCCATCAAACAAAGATGTCATCAGGAGACTCAAGTCCAACGAACTTCTCCAGCGCCAACGATACTTCTGGCGACAGTCGCACTGACGAGAACCACTCAAATCTGTCCGCAATTTCTCCACCCTTTAACTCTCCAGGTCCTCGTCGATCTGACAGTCTTAACTCCTACTCCAACTCCAACGATTCCTCTGAGGCTTCATGTGAGCCTCCACACAAGAAGATGAAGCATCGGAGCAACACATCCTCCTCCCTTCCTTTCTCCATCACTGACCTCCTTTCCTCCAGCGGTGGACATCAAACTCATCACCAGCGCATGTCTGCTTTCTCTCACGCTGTTCTACATGGAGGTCCTGACAGACCGACGCATCTCAACTTGTCCGCGGCCATGGACCACCACCACGACAGCTCCAAACTGGCGAAATCAACCACCAGCAGTGGTGGCAGCTCCCCGGTCAAGGGTGGAGGTTTCACCACTCCTACCGGGGCCCTACCGACCTACTACGCTACGACCGCCGGGTGGCCGGGCTACAATCCATGGTTAGCCATGGCGCAGTTGTACAGCAGTGCTGCAGGGAGTTTCGCTGCAGCGGCAGCTGCAGGGGCTGCACCAGCTGGGGCTGGAACCAATGGCAGTGGTGGCAGATCGCCAATCCAGTTGGGCACCGCTGCACTTCCCAACTGGGACCCGACCACTCTCTCCTTCACCACCGCTGGAGCGGCTGGAGTGACTAAAGCAGGAAACCCGTTGGGAAGCATATCAGGTACCTACCCTAAGTACCGTACGTATATTTATTGTATATAGGTAGGTACAGTATTTATGTTTGGATGCATGGATGTATTGCGAGGAATACGTAGGTGTGCGGGAATAGTCAGATTTATGCAGTTATAGTGTCAAAAGAGCTCGAGGTCTACAACAAAGCTAGTAGAGTACAATAAGGTACATACCACTTGATGTGTATTGAGACTGAGAAGTTTGCATGAGAGATGATTCTTTGTGGTACTATCAATTTTCATTTGGTATTTTTCTTCATATCCGCACGCATATAGGTACGTACATCCGGACGTACGTACACATATTATGTAACTATACACCATACCCTGCGCTTACACCATTCATGTACACAGGTACGTACTACCGTAAACTGTACTAAATGGGTATGCTGACATTCGTCAAAGGTCCCCGATCAACTTTTTCACATTGTCACGGCCGGTCTATGTACCTATTCTTTGTGCGGGAACGCGTCAATTTGTCGCGTTTGTGTTTATTTTATTTATCTTTTCGTCGACCACGACAAAAGTCATGGGCCAGTCATGCTTGATGAGGGTGGGAACTTAACCGAGCGTGCTGCATTGTGCCGCCATTTTTTTCGCTTGAACTTATGCCTCCTCTTTTGTCCCAATTTGACAGGCAGAAGATCTAATTTGTCACACTCGGTATGTACTGCCCATTAGTGACGGTAATTGTTTTGTTTGTTGTGTGATGTCAAAAAGTAGTCAAGCACTCTTCACTCAATCTCGCACCACTCAGCGAAAAACTTCATGTTCTCTTCGTTAACGATGGATGGCACTTGTTTCTTTTATTATTTTGCCCTTGTTTAGATTTTTTCGCGCAAAGTCAGAGACCGGTACAAATATGACGATAAACGGTAGGTGGTACGCACACGTAGGTACAGTGCACACACAGTGCGTTGTTCCGTCCATGCACTTACTGTACTACGAAACAACCCCATTATTCTTCACCTTAGTGAGTCCGGTCCCACCAATTTGCTACTTTGATACACGCACTTTGTATCTCCAACCTTGTTTCACGCTTGATATGAAAACAATCAAAACTACATTGCCGCCTTCTTATTTTCGTCCGAGGACTACAATAAACCCGAACACAAAAAGATGCAAATCAAACCATTAGGCTAGACCATCACGTCAAACAATGTTGATCGACATGTTCGTTCGTATTCGTGTACGTACAGTACCTACCTACTTTACGTATACGTATATGTACGATAGGATACACTGAGGCCTCTGCTGTGTTTATGAAGAGGGGTTGCTTGCCGAACAAAAACCACAAACTGAGAAATGAACTTTTCACGGGGTAACATCAAAGGAGCGATCCTGACAAAAGGATGGCTAAAAGTTGGTCAAAATGGTTCTCAAGAACGTTGTACGGTGCGTCGTTAATGTGACGTAAATGGCACATCAGGGGGGTATGTACGTACGCACTATAGGTATAAGTTTTGCATGCTGTGTTGTTGACGTTGCCTACATGGCACTAGAGGGGGCAAAATAATACCGTAATCCGCAGTGGTATAATTTTTACCCGTCTGCCTAATTTATTATGTAGCCTATTAAGTACAGTATTCATAACACGAAACACTTAGCACATAAGTACGTACCTATGTATATACAGTACATACAGGTACGTAGGTAGGTTACATACAGCATATACCAAGCGTGCATGCAGTTGGCATTCCTACATACTGTACATACGTTCAATCGGTAGGTATGTACTTATGCGTACACATACACAATGGAAGTGGAAGTGGCTAACTGTGTGTGTTATCCTTTGCAGATCCGACATTGGGCCTGTCGGCCATGCCGTTTCCGGCTCTGTTCTTCTCCGGTTTCACGCCGCACACTCAGCGCCTGGACCCGAAACTGTTTTCGACCACGGCGCGGAGTGCCGACTGCTATCCAATCAACGCCGCGCTTCTGCAGCACCAGCCGTTCTCCGCCAATAAGCATCAGTCGTCGACGACAACCGATCTATCGACAGCCAATCAGCAGCATCGAGTGCCGCCGCGTCGACTGTCGACGGACGGCGGCGGGTCTGCGGCGACGCCGCCGATGAGCGGAGGCGGCGAAAACAAGGCCACCTCCACCAATCACCGCTTGTCGACGATCGTTCTCGGCGGAAAATCGGCGGCGACGGCCGCCGAGAGTCACATGATCGTCGACATGAGGTCGGTGGTGGGCGACGATCTCGACGAGAGTCAGGCGAACAGCGACGACGACGATGACGAGCAGCAAATCAGCGACGAGTCGGAGGCTACCGGAGACGAGGCGAAGTCGACCGAAAACGGAGCGGCGGCAGCCAATGAGTACTCGACGACGGACGGAGGCGGAGACTTGGCGGCGGCGTTGCACCGAAAGAAGAAGACGCGGACGGTGTTCAGTCGGAGCCAGGTCTTCCAGCTGGAGTCCACTTTCGACATGAAGCGCTACCTGTCGAGCGCTGAGCGGGCCGGCCTGGCGCAATCGCTCCGGCTCACCGAAACACAGGTTCGCTCGTTCTTATTATGTCAGGCTCGCTCGCCAAAGTGTGCCGTTTGCCGATGCTTACGGTGTGTTGTTCATATGCGCCTTCTTTTCTTCAGGTGAAAATCTGGTTTCAAAATCGACGCAACAAGTGGAAGCGACAGATGGCCGCGGAGCTGGAGGCCGCGAGCGCGGCCCAGGCGCGGGCCGGACTCATTCAAGCGGCCCGGGCCGCGGCCGGCGGTCCGGCCGCCTTCCCTCCGGACGGCCCTCATCCACTTCATTTGGCGGCCGTTCGCGGCCCAGAAAACGGTCGCGCTTCTCCATCTCCGATCAGCATCAAGATCGCTACTAGCATGCCGTCTGGCGGGGACGCAGAGAATCAGGCGAACGGCGGCGGACCGACAGCTTTTTCGCCCTACGGGGCCGCGTCCCTTCTCTACGGTACGGCCGGAGCGGCCGGCCAGGCCTACTTCGGAGCTCTGGCGGCCGCGGCCCAAGCAGCCGCTGCACAACAAGCGCAGGAAGGCCAACAGCCGCGCTTGATCTAATGAGTGAAGACGCAAGATAATTTCAACTCCTTCTTTTTCTACCCTTTTCTTTGTATCCTACGTTGTACGCCGATCTAGACGGTTCAATTACATTCGCATTTCTAGTTTACGTACTTCTTTAAGGGGTTACGGTAGGTACTTTAGTTCGCCCCATAAGTTGCGGTTTTAAAAAAGGTTAGGTACGTATTGCACTGGGTCAATGCGAATGGAAGTGAACCTTTAGGGAAACAAAAAGATTCATTCTAGGGGTCTTTGCTTTTGCAGGCAAGCGAACTGTTTGTGTGGTCTGAGAAGACAAGTTTGCGTCTGGCAGCTTTGTCGGGTCAAAAACACAATCGCACGAGACAACTCTTGCCAGTGCAAGTCGACCAGTTTAAGCTTCTAGGTACTGTATATCCTCTGTTTTCTGTGGGCTTTTTGTGCAAACTACACTATGTGTGCGTGCACGAGCAGAAAGGATTCCTGTCCTGTCGTGTGATTCTGTGAACTGTCGATATGAAGTGTACACGCCTAATCATATTAGCGAAAGTTCTTTTCAATTGCACACTTTTAGGAAATATTTTTCTGTGTTTTACTCTAAAAACATTCGATGTTTGGTAGCATATTATAAAGTATGCATATCAAACTGTGTGGTGGTTCAATATTCCTGTTTGCTGTTTGTGCCAGCCAGTACTATGTACTTTACAGGTAATTTACTGAATGAGTTGCACAGTACAATTGCAGCTACGTACATAGGTATGTATTGTAGGGTTGCCAATCTTTTCTTGCCTATTGTGTGTGCTGATCTTGTGTTTGTAGCCGCGTTACTCGGTACACGTACGTATGTACAGTACGGATTACATGTGGTACGTATCTCTAGCCCGTCATTCTGGCTTAGCATTCTCAGGCCTACATACGTAGGTACAGCATGTACCTATGTTTTTGTTCATTACACGGAGGCAAAACAGAATATGCGTTTGCCATATTTATTTAGTTCATCTCAAAAGAACTGATCAACTAAGTTATACCGTAACCCAATCATACCTGAGATGAGATCTGAATTATTTTTATATTGTTCGTGATGCATATGGAATAATTACGTGTAAGATCTGCCACTTTATATTACAGTGAACAGTATCACTTTATGTACGTGTTTAGGTACTACGTACAGCTTACACATGGCTTATTGTGCTTTTCACTATTTCTATCACGAATAAAACTGCAAAAGAAATCACGGTTCTGGCTACATAATTACACCGCACATACGGTACTCTGTATATACAAACGCAACGCACCAAGCATTATTCCTGTTCACGTCTTTAACTAATACCGTAGTCTGTATCGATTTTCAGGTTTACTGAGAATAAGTAGAGCTGCTGGGAAAAATAGTTTTTTCAAGGTCGACCTTGAAATTTCCGCGAGAGAGAGACGTAAACAACATTTTCGACCTTTCCACGATTCTTGCACAAATAAATTCAACCTTTAGCAAACTACGTATTGCTCAAGCATGAACCAGAATATCTGCCTACTTTTTCATGATAAAGCTGCCACAAAATGTGTACTTTTGTTGATTATTCACAAAATAATCTCGACTAATTCTTCACTTTCTAACGTTGTTATCCTTCCTGACAAAAAACTAAAAGCTTAGAATCCAAGAATAACGGACCAAACAAGACCAGAAACGACATGATGGAGCTGGTAGTTTCTGTCGCTGTGGTCGTTTTGGCAGTGGTTTTCCTCGGTTCATTGGCTGCACTACTTCTCATCTGTCGACACCGCTACTGCAATAAACAGCTGGACCAGAAACCCATTTTGAAGTATAGCAGGGAGAACTTTTTCCCGTCATCCTCATCTCTGAACACATCTGCTGCAGGAGTAAGAGCTGGAAACGCAGGACATGAAACTTCTGCCACTGGAGGCGGCCTAAACACCGTTACAACCATCAATACCGAAGGATTGGAGTCGGAATTTGAAGATGTGCTTCAGCTAAGTCCGAGCATTGGTACGGTAAGCTTTTGCTGGCCTGGTATTATTGCAAAGCAACTGATTTCAGGCGATGTAGTTTTTGAAAATGGATCGATAATGTGGAAGGTTTTTTTTAATAGAAAAGTACCTGAAGGAGTACGACTCCATCTACGATGCTACTGGCTTGGTGCAGCACTGTCTCTCCATACTGAAAACCTGTCATCAGATCACTGACAAGTTGTCCGCTCTGTCCTTCCGTCCTGCTCATGGATCTCAGGTAGATTGGCACACATACTGTACTGTTTACGTACGTGCAGTAATGATTCATGTAATATTACCCCATGGGTTGTCAAAAAATTATTCGGCAAATTAGGAAGGTTATTTTGAGATCACGGTCACAAATTCCCCCTTTCTCTGGCGTACAGTACCGCCAAGTTGTCCATCCTCCATCACTTGCTACCCATCATGATTTTAGGAGATCATGGATGAGGTACGTGCGGCAACGCATCGCGTAATGCCCAGAGTTGATGACCTGGTGCGCACCATGTACGCTTCGCATCATCGCACGTGCAAACAGCATCACCATCATCACCACCACCATCGTCATCCATGCTGCAGTCTCCAGCCTGCTCCTTCCGCCACCGTTATGGTCCCAGCCCTGGCACCGTTGCTAGAAGCGCGCGCCGCAGCTCTGGTGATGGCAGTCTCCAGTTTATCAACCACTTTCAAGGTTGCCTACCCGAGAACGGTGATGGCCGAGTGGCTAAGCGGCGCGCTTAGCCAGATGGACGGACACCTGGAGGCGCTTCGATCCGCCGCGGATCACGAGGAGGCGGCGGAGAGGGAGAAAGTCGAGCTGCTTAGCCCCTGCGCCATCGGCGCGGCCGGCGCAAATGGAGCAAACATCGCTGAAGAAGAGGAGGAAGAAGAAGAGGCAGAAGAGGGAGCAGCGCATAATCTGCAGAAGACGGCGACTGAGGGCGAGGACAAGGGAGTGACCAGTGCACTGTTGACCACCACGGCACCGGTGACCGTGCTAAGCGGTCAGAGCGGCAGCAATTCTCTGGTGAGAAAGCAGCTGGCAAGAAGCTGTGACTGTGCAACGGAAGCGAGGATAGAGGCGGACTCTACAACCTCCGGTCTTGGCGCAAGCAGTAGCAGCAGCGGAGGATGTTCAAGCGTGTCCTCGGACACAAATCCTTTCTGTTGACAATTGCATAATTTTTGACGACACTCGACCCATCTCATTTTTTTCTCAACGCCAGCTTTAGTCTTTTTTATGTGGCAGATTAGCAAGTGTGATTACTGTAATTATGAGACACGTATTAGGTTAGAGTACTGTGGGATAATCCCGGCCTTGGGGTAAACCCGGCCATCAAATGATGAACCAATGTATCTGTAGCTCATTTGAAGAGAGCTCATTTTCTCAATCGGTCCATTGGTGCTGAGATGAGATACATGCACCCTGGAAAGCTTGTGGTCGGATTTACTCCATTCTACGTACCTATATCGGGAAGTTTCGAAGTTCAATTTTTTCAACCTTGTCTAGTTTTTTCGCATATTGAGATTGATTGAATCTGCTCTGCCACAATTAGAAAAGTGTTATGATCTTCGGGTGCGCTTGTTGAATTTTGTAATGTCAGTTTTTGAATCGTTGTTGTATGATTGGTGTTATTCGTAATTGTTGGAAATTCAGCTCATGTCTTCGATGGCGCATTAATCTCATGGTGTATCACAATTACATGCAGTTGTTACTTTACCTCAAATTGTAAGTACAGATAATTGTGTCTTGTCTTAATTGCGACTTAAAACTCACTCGGCTTCTTTGGATGCGCTTTTTTGTTCTCGTTTGTTCGTTGATTGTTCGAACGGTGGCTATGCTAGCTAGCTAAGTCTATTTTCGAAACATGTGGACCTACTTGTGTACTGTACCCTAATCTAAAATTATGCGTCCGTACTGTGTGTATGTCCACGTGTAAAAGTAAGTTCGGGTTCACAGCAATGGATCGTGTATGGCCACCCTGCCTTGTTGTAAAGTCAAAGTTCTCATTTAGCGATACGGTGTTATTTTGTGTGATTGCTTCGATCCCAGTTTTTGTACTGTTATTTTTGGTTTACTTTGGCTAATCCTGTACATCCTTTTGTTTTTAGTCTTGCGATTGCATACGTTACCGTACGTACGTACAAATAAATAACGGTTTTGAAAGCAAAGTAGCAATTGCTTTTCAATTTTACTTATTTCTTGCTGATCACTTATTTAGACCTTTCACCCCTGAACGCGAGTACTATACGTACGAACAATACTGCACATTGTTCTCTATTCACATGCAAAGTAATGTGCTGGCTGACCCTGTTGGTGGGCGTCAAATATTACATCCATAACATACGTACGTATGTACATACCTACATACGCATAAAATCAGGTATATTTATTAACATCCTACAACATACTGTATACGTACACACTACACATGCACATGATGAGTTTTTCCACACCGAAAACGCGCTGCATTCATGAAAATATCCAGTTCTTCCAAGGAGGCAGAAGGCAGACAGAGAATAATCTTTTCTTGACGTCGCATCTCTTGCCACCCTCAGAGGACCTTGGTAATTGGCCGACGAAGTTCGTGCACAGGTACATAATACAGTACATACGTACGTACGAACATGGCCATGTAAAGGTGGACAAGTACGTAGTACGTACGTACTATTCCATAGATTGGTGCGCAAATTTCTAAGAAAAGAGGAAACGTTCCATGCCCTCTTCTTGTCGCCTCTTAGGGGACGAATTGAGACACATTCCTCTGTGAACTCTTTCTTTCCCCCACGCAGATTTCAGGCGAATGCGTTTTGTACTTGGCGAAGATTTAGTACATGCCAGATACTACGCTGTGTTCCTGACTTCAAAGTCAAAGGATGCACTTTGGTCTTTTACGAGTTGTACCATTCGTTCTGTGTAACCTGTAACGACAACTGTGTCGGTTGAAACAGTGGTACAACGCCTTTCAACGGCCTTGATTGAATATTCATCTTCAAAACTTTCTTGCAGCTAACCTTTTTCTCTCGATAGAAAAAGAAACTGTAAGATAGATAACCATCTAATTTACGGAGTCCGTAAAAAAAGGGATAACATGTCGCACAGTCGAGGAAACAGCAATGTTGGAGCCGGAGCTCCATCTTCTGGTAGTGCATCTGAAACGGAATTCTCTCGAATTCGCAACGACTGTTTGGCGAAAAGCACGCTGTACGAAGATCCCGACTTCCTAACCGTACCTAGCAACCTCTTTTACCATCAGCCTCCGGCCGGAGTGGAATTCGAGTGGAAAAGACCCAAGGAGCTCTGCGTTAACCCTCAGTTCGTCATTGATGACTTGAAAAAGTTCGACGTAGCCGCTGGAAAATTCGGTAAGCATCGCCGATTTTATTCCACCAAAAAATTTAAATTAGTGGTGTGTCAAATGATGGGCACAGCTACCGTACATTTCAGGCATTTTTGTTCACTTCCCAAGCGGAACAGTCGTAGTTTTGTGTTAAAGATGGGCTTGCATAAAAGAATAGAGTATTTCGCTTTTCAGGTAACAAGTGTTTCGCCTCTGCTTTGGGTGTACTCGTTCAATATCGGGCCTTGTTCTATCGTGCAGTCCCTGCGGATCAAGGCTTTTCTGCCGGCTTCAAATACGCAGGGGTCTTTCATTTTCGCCTCTGGTTCTGTGGCGAATGGACAGAAGTGGTAATCGATGACCGTTTGCCAGTGGTGGATGGCCAGTTGGTCTTTGTGGGACCTGTCGGAGGCCTGCAGGGAGACAAAAGTGCGGCTGCTGGTGCTGGAAATAGTCTGCAGTTCTGGGCAGCTTTGCTGGAGAAAGCATATGCAAAGTATGCAAAGTCTACCCACCTACTTACTATTTGTACGTCTTTTTTTAGTGCGCTATCCAGTACGTTAACGGCCTAAAGCACAGTTCAGTGCAAAATGATTGTCCTGACGGATCAAATCAATCAAATCAAAGGACCGTCCATATCACAAATCAAACCCTCAAACCTTATGTTTTTATGCAAGCCTTTCTTTAAATTTTAAGGTTGCACGGTAGCTACGAAGCGCTCTCGTACACATCCAGCGCAGATCTGCTCATGGAGTTAACCGGTGGTGCGACTGAAGTGTATCCGATTCTGCCAACGGCTCCACTGAGAGACGTGCTGAAAAGTGTCACCAAACTCACCGTCATCTCCACAGCTGTACTCGCCCAAAAACCTACTGGTGCATCCGAAACAACATCAGCGGCTACTGGCAGCATTGTTCCCGGTGTGAATTATGGAGTTATCGGCGTGGATGAGGTAAGTGTGATGGCTCATTCACATTGGAATGGAATGCGCTCGGAATACGTCTAGCGCATCCATGGCTGTCCGTTCATTCGCATGTGTCCGTGCATTCGCACTGATTGTCATTCGAGCGCGAGCCCATAAATACGCCGAGCGTATGCCTCCAGATGTAAATGTACGGAACGGTCGAAGGCATGTCTGATTATTGTATGTTTTGGTTTAATTTTCCAGGTTTTTTGTGGCGATGGCAGTCAACTGGTCACTCTGGTCAGGCTCGCGCTGCCACCATCTGCTCCAACTTACACTGGTCCATGGGCGCACACAGAGTACGAAAAACAATCAAACATACATACGTACTTTGTGGAGTGTTGTACATAACTGCACTTGTACAATAAGGTGATACAGCTACCGTAGCAGTCAGTCCGTCCTCCTATTACAAATTGATCTAAAACCTAACGCAAATTTGCTGATTATTTTAGCAGTGCCAGCTGGCGTCGAATCTCAGCGGCCGAGTGCACCCGATTGGGCGTGGAAAAAAGCGCAGTGGTGGATGGGGCGTTTTGGTAATTATTAACGTTGGCATAAAAAATAGTCAAAACGAAGGCATAGGATACAGTAGTGAATGCATAGGCCTACTCATTTATGTAGGCCTCATGTACTGTACGTACATATGTAATTGTTGAATGAATAGTAACGTTTTTTACAACGTTTTTAAAGGATGGAGCTGACAGAATTCCAGTCCATCTTCAGCCGACTGGAGCTGCTGCATTTGGACAAGGAGACCTGTAACACGGAGGAGAAGTTCCTGCGCATGAACGCCAGGCCGCCTCAGATGCGTTCTCTGCAAGGCGCGTGGAAAAAGGGAGTGTCCGCTGGAGGCTGCAGAAATCATGGTAGGGTACATACCGGTAGGGTAGGGTAGGGTAATCAGGTCGCCTAAAGCTCATTTGAAAGAATAGAATTCAAGGATTTGATTGCTATTTAGATTATACAATACCTTTACGACTAAGCCTAAGCGCAAGCATAAGCGTAGCGTAAGCCTAAGCCTAAGCCTAAACCTAAGCCTAAGCCTAAGACTAACCCTAAGCCTAAGCCCAAGCCCAAGCCCAAGCCCAAGCCCAAGCCTAAGCCTAAGCCTAAGCCCAAGCCTAAACTTAAGCCTAAGCCTCAGCATAAGCCTAAGCCTAAGTCTAAGCCTAAGCCTAAGCCTAAGTCTAAGCCTCAGCCTCAGCCTAAGCCTAAGCCTCAATCTAAGCCTAAGCCTAATCCCAAGCCCAAGCCCAAGCCCAAGCC
>JASAMW010003431.1:0-41632 GCA_030247985.1 Epsilonema sp. ZAB3_2
CATATGTGTCAGATTGTACTTTAAGTCTGTCACATATGAATAACGCATCAATCCCACCTCCAAGTCAGAATCCCCTTAGCACGCATTCTCTCAGAAGACACCTGAACCCCAAACAAGCTTACTTGATGTCCGACTGCAGAATCGACTGACCTGCTGCACAGATGATGAACCTCTCCAGATGATGACACCATCATCCTGACCCTGACCTTTGTTTCCTGTACACCATCATCCTGACCCTGACCTCTGTTTCCTGTACCAGTGATCATCACCACTGCTGAACTTGACCAGAACTACGAATTCAGCATCTTCACTCTTCCATTTGCTATTAGCAGCAGGGGGCTGCTGCCTTTTTCAAGGGGGTTGGTGAGTTCGCCAAATTCCCAACCTCTGTAACTGACAGCCTGATGCCACCTGCACCGCATTCTGACTCTGACGTTTCTCCTACAGAACTGCTACTCCAGTTTCTGCTGCAGTGCGCTTCCTTCTGGTTGATCACCCAGCTAGGAGTGATCCACTGCCCAGTTTGCAGTTACGGTTTCCTGTGGGACTGCTATCAGAAGACCAAGGACTGGTAGACCCACCCATCAACCAGCTGACTCCATTTTCGACTTCCAGCTGGGACCTCAGGCATCATTAGTATCGACTGTGGCTGTTCGACTGTGCTGACCTCAATGGAAGATGATCAATTGCTGAAGCTCATCTCTGATCATGTCAATTCAACCTTATCCTGATGACTCGACTTTGATCCTGACAACTCGACTCAGATCTCCTTCCTGACCTGATCTCCAGGCTGAGTAAACCTGCTTGCTGAAATCAGCTGGCAGCTACTGCTTGCTAGCTTGGATCCTCATCACTACTGGGCATGAATACTCATCTTGCAGATCGACAGCTCAATCGCCCTAGTTCTCAGAAGACCGACATTCTTCTGGCCAGTGGATTGACTCATGAGAGAAGTCCCACTACTCTCCGTCTCCAGTAGCCCAGATGGAATCTGCATCCACTCTGCATGATCAAGGAGAGCCTGCCAGAGATCAAGAATTGTTGGATCGACTTATCAACTACAGGAAGATTAATCTCAGATCTGCAGGAGGCCTAGAGAGTCTATACAGACAATCATAGCCCTCTAGCAGAAATGACAACTCTCTACTACCTGAAGGCCTGAAACAGCTCCAGATGTTCAGCGACATATGACTGGAATCGACAACAGATGCTCAAGCTGCTAAAGATGTGCCGACTTCTATGTGCTATGTCGACAGAGCCCCAGGACAACACATGCTTCGCCTCCATGGCTCCAGTGACTCAGCTGAAGTTCTCTTCACTCCATCGACAGATGTGGAACATGGAGTCCTCCAGCTGCATCTGATGCTGACAATTACCTACAGCTGAAGAATCGACTTCTCACCTCTTGCTAGCCTTCTGTGGTGGATTGACCAACACTCCGCAACTGACCCAGATGTTTGGTGGCTTCGCTATGCAGGCAGCCATGCATTCTTCAGGAGTTCTCCATCACTGTCTGCCAGAACTGACTCTGACCTCAACATTCAGATGGGATCCAAAGAAGAAGAATCTTGTTCAATTGACCTGACTCTTCAGATGAGATCGACTGGTTTACACCAACTTATCGACTGTTAGAAGATCGACCCAGATGAGATGTGGAGCTAGTAACCAGCTATCTTCATCCTTCGACCTACTACTACAGAGTTACAGAACCTGAACATTGACCAGCGAGTCTTTTGACCTGCTGGGAAAGCTTAGGATACTGTTTCTCCATTGGATTTCAACTCGACTTCAACCAGTTTGGCATCTACTTCTGCCATCAGAAAGAAAGGATGGAACTTCAAACCGACCGCCACCTGCACCATCCATGGCAGATGATCACATCCAACTGATGACTAGACACTACTGCAGAGCCAAGTGCAGCTCAGGATTTTGGAGAAGCAACAAAGCTGAAGATTGAGTCCTCGCCAGAGCTCCGCCTTCTCTTTCTTCGTCTGCTTCTGCCATCTCCCCAGAGTTGACCGCCACAGCAAGTGACAGACTGGCTACTGCATCCTGATGAACTGAGAAACCATCATCCACTATGACAACCTCAAATGAAGAAGAGCCGCCAATGTTGAGGATTGACAGAAATCGACTTTGTTTGGGAACTGGACTCTCATCTTTATGAATATCTTCGCCATGACATCGAATCGACTTTACCTTGCCTAGTTTTCAATCAGGAATCTGGACTTTAAGTAAGAACTCGACTGCGCCATAATAGGAACAGTTTTATTTTTGTTGTTTTTACTTTGTATTTGTTTAGCATTGTAAGTACTCTATATTTATGTACAATGTTTTCTGTATATATTTTTGAAGCAGGAATGTATAGGATTAGATTGACCAGGCACTATCTGTTGTACTATCTAGCTCCTAGGAACAGTTAGGAATGCTTGACTATGTATGTATTTATTAGTACTTATCTTAGGTAGCAAAGTTATGTTTGGTCTTTTTGTAAAATACTATGTTATTTATAGTTTCCTACTGTAGCTATGTAAAAGTAAGTAGCTAATAGTTGTTTTAGCTTTTGCTTTCCTACTTTTAGCTCTAGCAGTGTAGAGTATTATGTAGTTTGCTGAGAGTACTTGCTCGACTGTTTTCTCGCCTGGTTCATACTTTGTACTAGTATGCATCTCAGGTATTTACCTATTTGTGTACAATTTAGTTTATGCCTTACTAGCTCGACCGACTTGCATCGACTGTGTTTATCTAGGTTATAGTAATTTTATGGTCTTTTGCCTTACCTGTTGTTAGCTAATGTATTTTTTCCTGTGAGTTTTTATGGTTTAACTTGATGTTTGTTTATTGTATGCTATACATTAGATGTGTTCTGTAGCCTTTATGTTATTTTACTAGGGATCTGTGTTGTACTAACCTTTAGTTACAAATAGGGACAAGGATAGGCCTAGGCATAGATCGACTGCACCATCCATCATGCATCAGTATCAGCAGAATCAACAATCTTCCTCGACTGGCATTCGACTGCTAGTAGGTTGAGTGAGTTAGATCGCTGACTTTAAGTTAGCTTCTTGACTTGCTTCAACCAACTTGCAGACAGAGCCAAAGACTACATACACCAGCAACAACTCACGACTGGCCCAGGTTCGATTCGTCGTGAGGGCACGACGTCCCGCTGGGAACCATGTAAAGATTTGCATTTGCATAACACAGCGAAGACCGCCAGGTTCATAATCAATGCATCGACTCGACGCGCCATAGTGAATGCATTTGCATTCCTGCCAGCGACAGCCGCGCAAGAAATGCTGCTCACCCCTCGACTGGAATATGTACCATATAAAAGCGGAGTGCAGAGGCAGAATTCTCAGTGTCTCTCCGCCTGTCTGCCAGCGACTCTCCGTTTCAGTCGGCGTCCCAGCCGGCCCAGATCGACTGTCTACCTGCTCAACTTGGCTAGGTGCCAGGACAAGCCAAGAACTGGCTGTGGGGTCGAACCTTACGGTTCTAACCTTGCTCGCTGGTACTATGCTCGTCCCTGTTGCATCAGCTCAGCTGGTCAGCTAGTCCCAGACATGTACCTCGCCATGCTGCTCGATTGATCTGTCTTTTGTCGCCGCCTTGACCTTACTTATCTTTGCTTTCGACTAGGTCTACCGGGTAGCCTAGTAGCTATATCCCTATAACCGTCCTGTGACTTTTGCTTGCAATAACCAACAGTTCTACAGTAAAGTACTGGATCCGCAACCCCGCATACCTTCGTTGCCGCCCTTGCTTGGACCAGTTGCTGGAAGGGGCCTTGAAGAAGCGCCGACGTGACCTACCTCCCGCGGAGGCAGAGCTGGGGAGTGGCACTCTGCAGGGTGTCCTACAGTCCGCCAAAAGGACTCAAGTCGGGGGAAGTCCTGCCGCTTCAGGGTTCGACTGAGGGGAATTACTCGGTTAGTGAGCGACTTCTCCTCGAGAATCGTCTCGGAGTCTCGCAGCTGCCGTAGGGACAGGACTGGCCGCCCTGTCCGTCTGTAGATCCGGTTTTGGTGGAATTTCCCGGGAACACCACGGAGCAGAAATTCTACACAGTATTATGTTCGCGAAGCCATAGCTGCAGTTATTTTTTTGTATGAATATTCCGTTTCTGTTTCTGCATTTTTTGAACATTTTTAGCAATCTGAAAAACCACAAAAAATATATTCATAGAAAAAAATAACTGCAGCTATGGCTTCGCGAACATAATACTGCGACGTCAGTTTCGGGGTACAATACAATAGTTCGCACCGGCGCATTTCTTACAGATTTGCTGACACGTACTGTACACATACTTCAATGTTCGGGGACCGTTGGAAGCAAATTTTCGGTCTGATGAATTTTCCAAATTTTCCACTGTACACGTAAAAATGCAAAAGTGCACATCATATATGCGGCATGTACAAACAGCCAAACATGATTTGTGAAGCGTCAAGACACATTTTAACAACAGGCGCGGTCTAATGGATATCAATATCAAAATTTGTACGAGGCTACGGAAAATTGTACGTACGTTCGGCACAATCACTCACGCCACTCGTCAGTACAGCACAGAAGCGACAGAGTGAGCACAGAGCTCTACACTGACTCGTCGTGTCAGGTTCAGGTTCAATGCGTAGCTTCCAATTGGCTAAAACGCAATAATTTCGTATAACCATACAGTACACTGACTGTTGTACCTCAAGCTCATTACTCAGAGAACCGCGATGCTGATATTGCAAGAAAGATTAGTGCCCGTGCTCAATACAAGCACTGGACTAATCTTAAATCTTTCTTGCAAAACAGAATGTGGTTCTCTGCGTAACCATGGCATGGTAATGCACACGGTGATTGTAACATAGGGTGTCGCATGTGTACAGTATAACTCTCTGCGTCTTCTGCGTATGTGGATGAATTTTGAAAAAAATTTGTTCAGGCATCATCGAAATATTGAGGGGTAAAGGCTGGAAGGTCGCATTTTGCCGTTTTTCAACGTTTTCAGCCATATTTCAGCAACCAGAGTGTGTAGCGGGCTACAATTTGGCACACACATACATCCCATAGGGACCCATGTCTGGACCAAATTTGAGCCCAATCCGCCACTTGTATGGCGGGCGAAGGCGAAACGTACGAAAAAAAGTCGAAACCGTACGAAGGCAGGCAAATAAACTCGTACTGCAGTTAGCATATCGACGGCTCCCCACAATTTCTCCTATTTTCATTATTATGCTTACAAAGCTTGCTCTGCTATTTGGCACTTGCTTCTCACCAGTTCTGACGAGCTACTTCCTGGAAGCGAACGATATTTTCTATGGATGGCAGTTGGGCACCAACAAATTCGACTATTCAGTGGTGCCACTGTTCCCGGTAACAGCATACTGTCAATATACTCGTGAAGCACCAACCGGCATGGTGCTTTACAATGAGACCGTCCAATGTACTGTCATTATGAATGTTCTACACGACAAAATATTTACGGCATTATGGTTTTGCCACGTCGGGCTAAGTGTCATGTATTTTTGGGAATTGCTAGCTGCCATTCGCCTTTTTCTTTGCTACACCCATACGCCCAACAAGTTCAAAACTATTTTCGGGTGGACTGGAGTTCATACCATGGCCTTCATGACTATGCTGGATGAAAACACAGCTGAAGACATCGCTGCTGAGATGCTTAAACAGATTGGCGCTGATACTAGATAAATAGTGTCAGATGCACTAGCATGAAGCATAAGTAAATTTTAGTTAGCGCCATTGTCCTTGTGTCGTCCTGTGTCGCTACTGTGTCCCTGCACCGAGAAGGGAAGCCGAGCAGGGTACTGTAGACGAGAAGAGGAGGGTAGGATGAATGCGTCAATGGAATGGCGGAAGATTTGCAGCCGATGAGACGCCAACGGTTGACCATCTCTCAGCAGATGCACGAAAAAGCACAGCAAAAGCCGTCAATCAATATCTTTCTTTTCCACGCACATACATGCACGTTACGTATCATATGCCTCGGGATACATACCGTGATTTGTGAACCGATTAGAAGATAACGTGTCCTTGCGTCGCTACTGTGTCCCTGCACCCATTTGATTCAGGCAAAGTGAAAAGGTTTGGAATTTGGTGATAAATTTTGGTAACAAACATGTGAAAAAACACACTCTTTGCTATTTCTGTAAACGATTATGTCAAAAAATGCCACGTAGCCCCTTTTTTGCATTTCTTGTTTACAAATTGTAAACAAGAAATGCCACATAGCGACCGTCCAGCGCGACACACAAGGTGTCTACGGTGTGGGGTAGGGACACAGTCCAGGGACACAGGGACACAGTCTAGGGACACAGGGACACAGTATCTTCTAATCGGTCCAAAGGGTATCCAAATGAAAAGCTATTAGCTGTATTTATCTTCTGAGCTGGCGTATTCACCGCGAGGATTAGAAAGCTCGAATGGAAAGCCTGAATTTGCATAGAAAGCGTTTTTCTATGAAGAATATCTCAAAACAGCAACGTTGATTTTTTTCAGCTATACGTACACATTCGACATAACGTCACCTCGTATACGTACACATTCGACATTCGACATCCCCTGACGTCACCAGGAAATGGAATACATCACCAGCATATTATCATTATTGCGCGATTCGGTAACACGTACGGCATACTCATATCCAGATCCAGCAACAAACGCTTTTGACACCAACCCTTTGACATGAAACTACATAGACGTGACATCGACGGTTTGCCTAACACCGTATAAATCGATAACACTTGTAACAGACTGCTGAGACATTGACATTGAAATAGCACACCGCCTACTTTACCAGCTGACCTAACCGGCGAGCATGTACGTACGTACGTACTATAGGGCAGCTTTACGTACAACACAAACACGCAGTGCTTGTACGTTCTACATAACGGTACGTACGTACACAGCATTCATAAAGAGCACAGTTCACAGAATAGCTACGCGTTCACACACAACAGCTTGTAAATGAAATCGTTCCAATCAATGTACATATGACATTACGATAGACAAGACGGCGTATCATGAGCAAAATAACATATCGTATTTGCATTCAAACTCATAAGCATGAGGAAGGGGACGGCCGATAGTCGGACTGGCAACCACCGTCCATCCCCAAACCAAACAGCAAGGGGACGGCCGATAGTCGGACTGGCAACCACCGTCCATCCCCAAACCACACGAAACTACAACAGCAAGGGGACACAACTTGCTCAACCCTCTTCAATATCATCAAGTCGGATGCCAAATTGAGCTTCAATCTCCTGCCCAAACGCCGGATCTGACAGCAACATCGCACGGCTGAACGTATCCACCTTCAAATAATCCACGCTGAAGTAATCGAAGCGTCGCGTGATGCAGGCATAAGTGGCACAGTAAAAGTAATCGGTCGCTGAAAACAAATAGCAAAATAACGTAGAGTGAACACTCGATCAAGAACGTCGAAGAAATACATGGCAGTATGCATTGTACGTATTGTGACTGGGCAAGGACGCACTTCGCTTTTGTTACTGATCGGCGCACTACGGTAAAACAAGGAAAAGCTGGCCACCGAAGTTCAGGGCTGCATATCTCAGCAAAAAATGGGCCGATTTTGACAAACATTGTATCAATCGATTACTTCAACTTTCCCCTTTCAAATGAATATACGTATTTGGTTCATCATTTGCAGAAAAAGCAAGTTCAAAGTCGAGCTAAGGTAGGGGGCTGGTTTACCCCACAGCACCCAAATACATACGTACATACAGCGATGGCTGACGCAACGTTGCTTGGTTTGGGGATTATTGTACGCCCAGCGCTCCTTGTGGCGAACATATAGTCCCATTGGAGGATGATATCCGCGATCGTCTTCCGCCATGAACTGCTTCCAGCAAGCTCTGCAACACTTGGGTAAGCCAGTTTTGCTGTCCTTTGGGCAACCGACTGATAGAAACATCGGCTCATTGTTGTAATGAGGTCTCGCCAACGTCTCCGTTTCCCGACGAGGCTGCAATGAAGCAAAACGTAGGCAACTTGCAATTCTATCGATACAGAACCATGTAACATGTTGTACAAACATTACTACGCGTGCATACATACATACTGTATGTGCACACCTACACACTGTACATCGAACATATACATGGACACATACATTCTATAGGCAGGTACAAACAAACAATAAAGTAAGTAAAAAACAGACTAACTCTAACGTAAAACCTTAGAAACCAACCTTAGAAATTCGCAGTCCAGCGAGAAGATGAGGTGGCGGATAGGCGCCTGATACTGCTGCTGCAGCTGCCCCTGTCGAAGGAGTGCAGGGAGGCGCTTGAACGGCAGCAATGACAGGGGGTGGGAATGAGCCAGCAGACGCCTGAGATCCACGTCGTTTGTAACCCGGCTTCAGTCCTCCTCCTCTGTTCTTTCCACTGGCCATAGCCGCCAGCGGAGGCTCGCTCGCAATGATGGAATTGACGTGAGTGATGTAAGGAAACAGGGCGTGGAGGAAGTCGGCCAACGCGATCGTGTGGGGGCAGAAGTAGCGATAGTTGGCATACTCGCGACAGGAACACTTCAACCCTGAATCCGGTGTGCCCTCCACCGTTAGGGCCCTTTCTCCATCCTGAACGAAGGTGATTCTGTCGTTGAGCTGGCACCGATTGAACGCCTTTTCTCCGAACCGCTTGATAGCAGCCGCTTTCCTTTCCAGAGCCAGAGCTTCTACAAGTATTTCGAAGCCTACCAGCTGACGGTACAACGTGCAAGTAAGTGTAACACACTGTAGGAATGCATACATCCGCGTACATATGCCAACTGTTCATGTGCATAGAAATACATTGTATACGTACAGTACAGTATAGACTTCGCCAAAAAACTGTAAGCAGCTGCATCGCGGTAGTTGGAGAGCAAAAATCCAACAGGAATAATCGGCTCACGATAGGTGTTTTTGTTCTGGAAGTAAGGATGGCGAATCTGTATGGCCGTGACGTAAAGCCCCTGCACCAGTTTATACGTCATATCAACCTGCAAATGCAACATTCTTTAGGGATGGTTCACAAATTACGTCAGGTGGTTTTTGACCAAGATCGATGGGTACCCCCCCCCCCCCCGTCAGCGTCAGAGGTGGCCCACTGAACAGGCCAGTAGTGATAGTACTTGCGTATGGTTGGCCTAGAAAGCTGAAATTTTGGCTGCGTCAACGTTGAAGCCTTGGCTATTCAACGCAAAAAAACCGCATTCGAATGTGACACTCCGGTGGGGAGATATAAGCTCAAACATCCGGCGAGTATATTATGAAACATCCTGTACATATACAGTACATACACCACCACCATCAGCATCAGAATATTGATCTGAGCGCCGACCCCCTCCCGTCAGACTGACATCAGAGGCTGGGCCACGGGGAGGGGGATCCCCCTCCCCTACCACCTGACGTAATTTGTGAACCATCCCTCATTGGTACAGTACATAAGTAACATCCTTTATTGGTACAGTACATACATACATACTTTGAGCGGTCGCTTGTCGGATGAGGTCTTGAGGGCGTAATCCCTGACGAGGCTGAGCGCTCTATCGTCGCCCAAGAAGATATGATGGTGAATCGTGTGCTGCTCGTTCGGTGGACGTGTTGTTTCGCACGCCTTCACGAAAGATCCAGGGATTTCCATCATTTTCGTTACCTCCTCAAACTTGTTAGCAGGTGGCCGGCCTGCGCCAGTTGGACGATACGAATTCGGATTGCGATATGCAACATTCCTCGCCTGCTGAGCATCTCTCGGTATATCAGTAGATCCAGCCTGAGCAGCTCCAACCATTTTCCTCACATCGGCTACCACTTTTCTTGGTGGAGCTGTCTTGGACCGTTGGAACATGAGCTCTCGAACACTTGGCTTAGTTCTCTGAAACGGCTCCATCGTCTTCGTCGCGTTTCCATGCGGTTTCATGTTGAAAATTCCACGCGTATCGCAATGAGCTTCGTAGTGGACGATAGCAATGTCGAATGGAACGCCAGCCACCGTCTGTGCTTTGAAGATGATTCTCTTGAACTCTCCAGGCTTCTCAGGGTGATTGTAGCGATTGGCAGTCACCATCACATCCCACTGCTGATGTGCTGGCCGCCTGTCCCACTGTATCACCTTGTATTCACCATCCTGCAGCTGGAGAAAGGCTCGCCGGCTGTTGCAGTGGCCCCAACTTCCATACTCGTCATACCAGGTGTTACTTTCGAGATACAACAAACAACAGTTGTGAACTCATGGAATGCCCGAAACCCCCCCCCCCCCCCCCCCCCGATGTTCATTGCACCAGTATGTACGTACGTACGTATGTATGTATGTATGTATGTATGTATGTATGTATGTATGTATGTATGTATGTATGTATGTATGTATGTATGTATGTATGTATGTATGTATATACGTACGTACGTACGATAACACGCAATCCTAGATACGTCGGAAAATCTAGGATAACATGTTCATGTACTCCTGTCCTGGATATGTCGGATGGACGTCTGGTGAACGTGGCACCATTCCAAAGAGCATCAAAGCTTCTCCTATTGGATATCTCGAAGGAACACCCTGTAGCCCAGGTTTCGCGCCTCTTCTTTCTTCATGTCTATGAGATAGTTCCATGCGCCCTTACCAGGGCATTTCGGAGGAGTCTGACTGCAGAGCTGCAACAACCAATAATATGTACATATGCTATAATACAGCTTGTATGAAAGTACGTATGCACATCAGTACTGTACGTAATGTGTACGTGTACGTACTGTACTGTACATCGTATGCACTGTACGTAATAGGGTCGGTAAGCACGCCATTCTACATACAAAAGGCATTCGCGCACCTTTCTTTCGTTCACATGTTCCTGTCTGGTAATGAGAGAAGCGGCCTTCTGCACAGGGAGATATCCCTTCATGTAAACGGGAAACTTTGCATCCAAATCCAAGTCATCTTCTACAAAAGAACACATCAACAACAATTCACAAACCGCTAGTAGTTTCAAAAGCAAAGTAGCAGTAAAAATATGCAGCATTCACCCACCGGAGCCAGAATCCTGCACATCCGTCAAATCCACAATCTTGGAGGCTGTCGCGAGCTCGCCAGGTGAGGCCAACGGTGGAAGTTCTTCATCTTCGCCGTCTCCTCTTCCCTCTTGCTTCACTGGTGACACCCACAAACTTTCCTTCAACCGCTTATGATCCGGCGTACTTGCTGTTGTACTTCTAGGATTTCTACACAACACATCGGACAAAAATTAAGCGTAAAGACGAATACAACAAAGCAGTACTTATGGTAGTAAAGTAAGTATGCTCAACTATGTAGGGTAACATGGGGGAAAGTGGGCCACCCAACGAGATCTCCAGAACCATAGCCTGAAACAAGGCAAGTAATATACCAATCGATAGGTCTTTTAAAACTGATTTAGGTTGCCAAGTATGACCAAATTGCTAAACTTATTTAGAGAGTTATTAGCAATTTTCGGTGGTGGGGAAAGTGGGCCAGGTGGGGGAAAGTGGGCCACCCAAGCATTTTTCGAATTTTGAGCCTGCCTGACCAGTTTTCGAGTTGCGGCTGGTTGCAGGGGAAAGAACAGAGACAGGGGAAGGTTTTCCAACGTAGCTGCTTATTGGTTGCCCAAAAACAAGGGAAAAATAGGTCACAGACGAAAACAGAAAAGATGGCTACCACTACCACAAAATGTGTTTAGTATGGTGGGGGAAAGTGGGCCACCTGAGCACTTGTACATATTTTTTGCCCATCTGGTCACTTTTCTCATTGTACCTGGAAGCATAGGAAAAAACAACCAAAAGAGAGGGTTTCTAAATGCAGCTACTTGAATAATTAGGCAAAAATACTACAGATGATAGAGCTAGGGACCACACCTTTCCATGCACTAGTTCTTTAGTATGGTGGGGGAAAGTGGGCCACTTTCGATTTTAAAATAGATAAAAATTCAGCTACGAAATAGAAAATATAAAAAAATCGGCAAAAATAGGCCACAAGAACTTGACACTACTTTGTCATGTTTCATTACGGAGAGGTGGCCCACTTTCCCCATCCTTCATCACAGGGGAGGGGTGGCCCACTTTACCCCCGCTAAGTACTGAAATTGTTTTTTGCAATATCTCCCGTACCAGTGGGGCGAATTGGTTGAAATTTGGAATGGAGGTAGGGTACCATGCCCCCTTGCCTCCCACCTATCGGGTGTTCCATTTTTAAAACCTACAGGGTGTATTTACGCACTGTCCAAAGTTTGACCATTTCCGACCTCTCGCAGAAAAACGTCAACCAGTGAAGTTGATGTTTCAGCAAATAGTGAAGTTAGTACCTCAAAAGAAAGAGGAGAGTTCAAGGATCAGAATGGTACCATGGTTGTTGGGGTTTCTCCTGCTCATCATGGAGATATAGCAAGTTGAAGTTGGATGGCCCATTTTACCCCGTGGCCCACTTTCCCCCATGTTACTATGTAGGTACTTACTGCGCATATCAAAGAATGAAGGCTCACCCTGCTTTCTGCGGTGTCTTGGAGAGTTCGCGCTTGGACGACAACGCAATTTCTGCGACAGCCTGATCATGTTGGTCCTCGTCCTCTAACAATTGAACCGAGTCGCCGGAATCAGAAGCTACAAGCAACAGCTGCGTACAAATTTGTTCCGATTATTCATCATCTTACATTGACGATATAGGCGTATGAACGATACCGACACTGATCTACATACGTCTAACTTACCCATCCTTCCTGTCAGTCAGCCACGAAAAAGAACATCTTTGTATCCAAAGCTACGAAATGCCGTCTTATCTGGCGAGAAAACTCCTTTCCGTTTCCGTCCACCTACCCCCACTCACGGTACCCTCTCACTCTCACCCTCGCTCAAACATCTGATCAGACTGACAGACAAAAGACAGACAAGACAACCGACCACCGAGAGCCACGGACAATCTTGAAAACTAAACATCGCATTGCGTAAAAATAGTTGTTGAGTACTCTTTTATAAATACAGCAATAGCATTTCGTTTGGGTGCCATTTGGGTGTTTTGGTTGTTGGTTGTTTTGGTTGCGTGTTAGTTATTACCAGAAACGCAACAGCTGGTAATAACTAATACGCAACCAAAACAACCAACAACCAAAACACCCAAATCGCACCCAACGTGGACTTCTTGAAAATAGGATCTACCTAAATGGCGCATACAAACAAAGTGGCGGAACAGACATTGTCGAAGCAACAAATGGGCTGGGTAGCATGATAATATTTGAGCCAGCGTTTGCAATAGGGTAGTGCGGGGTAATTTGGGGGTGCAGGGAGTGCATGGTGGATGCGGGGTGCATGGTAATATCTACTTTGCACAGGCACATGGACAGACAGGCTAAGGCTGAGGCTGAGGTCTACTCCTCTGAATCCAATACCTAAGCCCTAAGCCTAAGCCTCAGCCTGAGCTGAAGTCTGCCCAAGCGCCTGCGCAAGACATATTTCCATTCACCACCCAGCTCTCAGTGCCCAGTAACTTCAACACCTAGAATTGCAATCCATATTTTCCATGCGAATTCATGCTATTTTGTTGGAACGCCTATGACATTGGAAGTTTTACATTTTTTCGGTCACTCTATACTTTTGTTGGATGCAAACATTACTGCATGTGTTTGGACCAACTGTCCCCACGCTATCCAACAATTTCGATAAGGGTATATTGATTGATTGATCATGGCTCTTCACACGCGCAACTGTGTGTTATTTAGGCGGAGCTATTTTTTAGGAAGTCGACGTTGGTTGTTTTGGTTGTTGGTTGTTTTGGTTGCGTATTAGTTAATACCCAACAGCTAAGCTGCTATGCTAACTTGTTTTTCTCTTCGTTAGCACTCCGTCGTCTTTTCCGCTTCAATGCTTACTTCTCATAGACACCTCTATTATGTTTATGGACAACTTCCTTGTTGGACCACATGCTACCGTAAGAATGACAATAATAAATAATAATAAATAATTCAGCATTTTTAGTTCCAATTACGTCAATAATTATTCACATAATTATTTTATCACAAATTCATCGATATCGTTCTTCTTCCAACTTTGAAATTACTCGTGCCACTTCTGCTTCTGGTTTGCTCAAGGCTATTCGGACGACTGCTGTACCTGGACCTGACACGTCCTTGCACACCGCAGCAACAAGCCATCAGCTGCTGCTTGAAATATGCATCAGAAATAAAAATCACGGCGGGATCTATAATAATCCTGAGTAGATAGCAGAAGATTCCGACGAAATGAAACAGCTGCGTGGTTGAGAGGAAAAAGAACAAAGGTTCATTCCCACGCTGTAGATTCCTACAGTGCTCCCACTGGTCAGCTGGTTCAATTATGGCTTGAATTAGCCAGTGAATGGCTATTGGCAGGTTCAGCAGTGCGTAGGTGGCGGCTTGCAGCAAAAGCTTACGATACTTGCTGAACGATTTGATAGCGCCACTGGCGTCAATGTCAATTGTTTGCCGATGACACATGGCGCAGAAAATTAGACAGTAACCGATCACTGTCAGAGCATAGCAAACGACCAGTACGGAATGTGCGAACCAATGCACGTGCAGAAACCAACAAAGCAAAATCACCAGTGAACATACTGCGATATCGAACAATACCATGACCAGCATAGAAACAAGAATGTGTCTGGAAGATAGGACGGTTTTGTAGAAAATTGGCCTGGTTATGGCGATGTATTGGAGTGCAACAAAGGCGAATGTAGATAGCGATGTCAGGAGGAAAGCACACGTTTTAATGACGCTCAAGCTGTGAAAGATGAGCGCGTTTTTCGCTCCATTGTTCCGTTCATATTTTATCAGCGTTGTAATGCCGATCATGACAAGAATTGATAAAATATTGCCCACTGCCCAGGAGATGAGGAAAGCGAAGCGTTTTGCAGGAAGCCGTTTTTTCTTGACTCCGTATGAAACGACGAGCAGGAACAAAAGACTGACCAAAATGCAGAGCGGATAGAGAAGACAAAAGAAGATAGGGTGGAAAAAATCGTCGTGCGCAGTGTGAATCAGCTCTGCTTTTCTCATCAAACTGCGATTTCGTTCCTCGGTCAGATTGCACATGAATTCTGGATCATCATCTCCCATTTTTGTCCGATTATTGCCGTTGGTCCTGGGTGCAAAATGGCTTAACATTCTTGCAAGCAGTTTGCCGGTGCTGTGGTTTAGCAGACTCATAATTTTATACGTCACGAATCAATAGGGGTGAAATTGAAAGAAATAATAATAAAAGCGAATGCCGGGCTTTCGACAAAAGGCAAACATTGACATAAACTGGGCAGGCGGGCGGGTGTACTCCTACAATACGGATTGTTTACGGATTTTCTTTTCAATACTTCGTATTTGTGGCTTTGCTCAAATCGGAACTTGTGCTATTCGTATCTTCAAGCCATGACGTGACACACAAGGCAAACATAAGAAAAAGCAGTGAACTTCAAGGCTTCGAACTATCACGTCACGGGTATTACTATGGAAAGAAAGGGTTGAGTTGAAACTCTTGAGTGTTGCTTGAGTGTCGTACGTGCGTAGATATGGCATGCGACTATACTTTTGTTATGTAATTAGTAGGTCTATTCATACTAGGTATGTCACCAACCTTCACAGTTCCCACAAAAGCATGTCAATCAAGAGTGATGATGCATGAAGTTTACAATCTGCAAGCTTTGCCACTTTTTCTTATCAATCGTCAACTATTTTAAAGATGGGGCCGCATAAAAAAACTTGGGGTCGAGAAACACCAAAATATCTTAATATTATGTTACATAGCCGCTTTTTCTTTTTCTTATCAAGCTGGAACAAGCTGGATCAAGCTGGTTATGTTACATAACCGCTTTTTCTTTTTCTTATCAAGCTGGAATGGAATGGCAATCATGCGGATATTCGTTTTGCTTCATTTTCGCTAGTCCACCTTATACGACGCTTCATCTTAGTCACCGTATCTGCCACAACTTTCCCGCAAGTTTCGTCGGTTCGGAATAAGAGTACTGGATCCAAAATTGCCCGAAGAATGAACATGGTTGGGCCGAAGGTTCCAAACGCTTCGATCGCCTGTGCGTACGCGTGGTGTTTTAGAAACACTTCGCACATGTTATTAGTCCACGGCGCGAAGTTTAAGGGGATATAAAGAGACCAGTTGACCACATTGGGAGCAATCAGGGCAGAGTACAAGCTCATTTGCAAAACCAAACGCCAATATCGTCTCAGGATTGTCTTCGGCTTCGGTTCATTTCCTCCGCTCCTCTCCAAATACACCCGTCTTTGTCTAAGCTTCCGAACGATACACAAATAGCCGGTAACAGTTGCGAAATAACTCAGAATCATTACGATGTTAAAAGGCCAATCTGCGTTAAATTCCCAACAGAATATTGTCAATGCCACTCCCAAAATTACACTGCATACAGTAAGAGTTAGGATGGTTTTCCAACATTGGCGAACGTTCAGTCCGGTTTTGTAGTAAATGGGCCTAGCCACTGCCAGATACTGTAGGAAAACGAATGAGAAAGTGGAAAATGAAAGAAGAACGAAAGCGAAGGAGTACAGGACAGTTCGTTAGCTGATTGAAGCGGAAGGTGTCACCGGTTTGTCAAGTTCTTGTTGCATAAAGTTCCCGCCGGGGAGGGGAAGTTTGTCCTGAAAGTTATCCTGAGGCTGTTAGGAGACCTCAGGCCATAGGTCAACCTAGCTTATGAAAATATGTACAGACGCTAGGCTCGTTGGGCATAGTACTAAGTCAGTTACAAAAAATTTTTCTGATTTCCCCAAATATTTTCTATCCGAAAATCTTTATGTTTACAGTACGCTGACCGGATGACACTTCCTTCTCAGCTAACGGACTGTCTATAAACGCCGTAGAGCAAACGGGTTCGAGTTCTGCTAGGCATCGACTGATTAGCTGCCGATCTATTAGCTGCTGCTCTGTGTTCGGCCTCTTCTGCCGTCTCATCTAATCTACTGGAAATCGTGATAAGACAACTGGATGAACAAACCAAGAAGTTTCCGAAAGCCAAAGTAGCAACAAAGCCAAAACGCTTTGCGGGTAAAATTTTCTGCTTCAGTCCTTGGCAGATTAGGCCCATAAAGAGTAGGCTAAAGATGGCTCCGATGGCACAAGCAATAAAGAACACAATTGTACCAATTAGCTGAAAGGTTGGTTGAAACAGAAGACCCAATTCTTGAACCAGCATGTGAGTGCAATCCTCATTTTGACCATTGGTCTTGTTCACTTCAGCTTCCACCATGCTTGTGGAAGAAAATGGTTTTTTGTCATTGTCACTGTGTAAGCATGCATTTAGTATGAAGGTGCGCATCTTTGGTGTGGTGTACGTACGTATTGGTGTACTGTGCTGGCTGCGGTCGCAATGCTTTCTCGCGAAAAAAGGGGTGCTCGCAAGCAATCGCGAGCGGTCCCGACCAATCGGAGAGCAGTTGCGAAAAGATTGGAAACTGCTCGCAATTGATCGCGAGTAATTTCGATCGATTGCGAGCAACATAATTTTGGGTTTTAAGGAGGAAAAAACAAAACGAAAGAGAAGAGGAAAGGAAACTTTTCGCAGGAAAACAGGAACAATAAGCAAGCATGCCAGGAATAGCCGCAATTCAGGGCGTAAGAAGAAGGAAAAGGGGAAAGAATCTGCCAGACATTGTGAAAGCACGCATTGTTTATTTGGCTAGTCGTCTATTTCTCAAACCAGCAATAATTCAACAGCGGCTTTTGGAAGAGGTTAGATGAAAATAATGCAAGATGCAATGCAAACAGAGCATGTGACTGACATGTGCTGCCCCTATGATATGGCTGGCAATTGAATTGAAAACGCATAGGCCTATTTTATTTTCATTCATTCATTTTCCTTTTCAGAGTATTGATGTGTCGCTGCCCGGCATCAGAAGAGTTATTAGTCGGGCCTACTGGAGAGGAACAATCGCTAGGCTCTCTGGACCCCCGAAGCCACTGAAATCGCCAAAAGAAGTAATGGACTACATCGATAAGCGCACCGAAGAAGACCCAGACTTGGCATCAGGAAGCTTGGCAGATGAAATCCTGGCCAAATTTGGCTTCAAACTCAGCTCCAGGACTGTCCGTCGTTATCGCTGCTACTTGGGCTGGATCCACGCAAACACTCGTTACTGCCAATTCATCCGAGCAGTAAATCAGGAGAAGCGTGTGGTTTGGTGCAAGGAGCCCAGAAAGAATTCAAACAAACCAGAAACATTTTTATTTTTTCTTTGCAAGGGATTGGTTGTGGTTGCTCAGAAAAGTCAGAAGAGAAAAATTCAGAATCAGAAGTTTTTCAAGAATTGTTTTGTCTCACGTGCATTGTGACTTTTTGTCGCTTTTCAAGATGCCTGAAACAGGGAAGACCTGCTTCTTCATCATTCTGTATGATGGCGATAAGCATCCAGAGTACAAGAACATGACGGATATTTGGGAATCATCCGTCGTCACGCAGATCAACAGTGGGGATGGAGAGAAGCTGATAGAAGACGCTGAAGTTGTATGTGGGAACATTCCAGACTACCCTGGTGACTGGCATGGCAAGGTGGTGGCTGTAGGAAAGACTAAGAAGGCGCTGGAGCTTTTACAACTCAAGTGGGCGCAGAATTATGAGAAGAAGAGGGGTGCAGCTTCTGCTGAAAAGCAACTCTTTCCTAAGGAGCGAGGATCTGGCCCTCCAGTCGAACCCTACAAGAGTCCCTCTCGCTCTCCCTCTGTTTCTACTGCTCGTCCTGCTCCAGGTAGCTGTGAAGACTGCTGCCGTCGAAGGTCGAAGGAGGAGGTCATCAACGACTACATTCAACAGCCGGAGGAGGAAGAGGATGATCTGGCGGGCTTCCTGCAGCCAGGAACGAGCAAGGTGTACCAGCCTCACTTGCCTCTGCAACCTCCAACGCCCACCGGAAATCGTATGCTGCTATCTTCTGCTGGAGGACAGCGACAGCGCATGCCACTTCAGCGAGGAAATCCTTTCAAGCGCCCAATCTCCAGCATGTCCAACGCTAGCAGCAAAAGCGCCATCCGCACCATTGAGTAATCGCGCAGCTATAATCAATGAACATTGAATGAATAAGTAGGCCTACTTGGCGTATTGTAATCTTGAGTTGTTTGTTGTGGCGACAATTGTGAAGCAGCGCCTTTCTGGATTGCCTTGACAGTAAATAAGTAATAACTTGGTATAAAGTAAAGTATGTAGGTACTATGTACTGCATTTACTGGACTTTTTGGTTTTTGTTCCTTTATGTACGTTTCAACTGTGTATTCTATACTGTACATACATACATTGACCTACACCTTGTGAGTTGCATTTTATTTTACGTATGTGTAGCCGCATTTTGTATTCTTGCTCAAGTTTGACAATAAAAAACAGTGCGTTTTGGTTTGAAACGTTTTTGGCTCGAATAGGCCCACTTGTTTTTCCTGCATTCCGTTCCTTTTTCTTTCGCCTTTCTTTTTTTTCTGCGACGGAGCGAAGTGCTCGCAATTGATTGCGAAGCGTTCACAAAATGATCGGGAACTGCTCGAAACTGATCGCGAGTAATCGAGAGAAAGCATTGCGACCGCAGCCAGCACAGTATGTATACAACATCACTGTGAAACCTTACAGTACATACATGTATGTACAGGGTGGTTTTTTCTCCTATACGATTTTGACTGCCAATTTCAACAGGTTACACTGCACCGATTTTGCTCAAATTTTGCCCACATGTATTCCCGAGTGTTTACCATTTACTTGGTAAAAATTTCGAGTTAAAATGCCGCACCGGTAGTGAGAATTACCCCCTTCCGTTCAAACCTACAATTTCGAGCTTTTTCAATGCACTTTTTGCAGCCAATTGATTGGAAGCGTCTTTTTGGAGCCCAATGCTCTTTCCTAAGGGCAACATAGTTTCAGCAAGATGGAATCTAAGCCCTAAACAACCAGAAAACATTGACAGGGTTGGTGGCATTGCTTGGAGATTGTGTCATTTCTCAATAGTGCTGCTCATGTCTCATCAGTGCTGCATCTTCAGCTAATAAGCCACAATCACCAGATTTGATGACTCTCGATATTCTTTCTGGGGGTGCAAAGACGGAAAGGGTCTTATAAAGCCGCTTACCATTCGAAAAAATGTTGCAGTATTGCCATTTGTCATGTTTTCCGAAAATTTTATGGAAGAACTGATAGCAATAGTGGAAAATTATGGTGAAACTATTGCAAAATTGTGACTTCATGTTCTCTGCGCTAATTCTTACTACCGGTGCAGCATTTTAACTCAAAATTTTTACCAAGTAAATGGTAAACCCTCGGGGATATGTGGGCAAAATTTGAGCAAAATCGGTGCAGGGTAACCTGATGAAAATGGCAATCAAAATCGTATAGGAGAAAAAACCACCCTGTATGTACATACATACATAGGTGCGACTCATGCCTTTGTTGGTAAACGTATTGTATCTGTATGTATCGTTAGGTAAGTTGGTGTATTTTCAGCTGCATTACACTATAGTATGCTTACGGTACGGATTTTATTGACGCACACCGCACAGATATGAAAGATAACGAACCCATCTGATCATGCTTGAGCTTTGACATCATCAAAGGCATGATAAGCGCCCAAACAATCAGCGTTTTTGTTGCTAAAAAGCGCATTGCACTTCGCACATGCTGTACATACCGTACATACATCCGTCCAGGTGCCCTCGAAGGATATTTCTCACCTTTTTCTAAAAATATTTTTTTATCGGCTGTACCCTAGGTGAAACTCACACAGTCTCCAGGGAAAGGGCCTGGCACGAAGCTGAACAGCCATCTGCGACCACTGCTCGGGGTGTGCTGATCCGAAGGAAAGCACTGGTGCTATAGAAACCAGCGCGCGGGCGCACCATACTGCCGCTGGGGTTACCAGTCGCCAATTATTTATTAATAATCTGAATGTGCATGACACATAAAAAATTGACAGGTGAAAACGCAAACCATCTGTTGAATCTCTATACATTCTAACGTTGAAGTACGTACATACAATATCATACCTACCTTACCTACATAGGTAGGTGAGTTGAGATGAGATAATGTCTCAACGTGTGTACGTACTGTACAGTTATGTTTACGAGGTACGAGTTTACGTAGGTGTAAATACAAATAACAAGGAGTTGTATTTACAGGAGAACCTGCTATGAAGAAAACCACGCAAGCGAAGTTGCTGTCAAATTATGCTGCATTTAGCCGAGCGACAGCGAAGCAGGGCAAAGTCGTGGGTCGGGGGCTCCATACAAACAAATACTCGAAATCGATCAAAGATTTTGAGGACAAAAAAATTTTCCGAAAATGACGTCATTTCCCAGAGATCCAAACCGTTTTCGGCCAAAGAGGCCAAAAAAGCGCAAATCCAGCACCTTCAGGGGCCTATATCTCGACAATGACGTTGTGGCAGAAAGTTGCCGCCATAGTGAAACCTACCCGGAAGGATCCCCTCTTTCACGCCATACCACTGACAGACCACTAGTTAAGGCCTAACACGTTTATTGAACCATATCTTTTCTTTATCAAAAAATCCACCAACCTTAAATTTATTTTTCCTTTGATATCAGACCACCATTAGATGCGCCTGATCGAGCTGATTCCAAATATGCCACTGGTGTCTGCAAAATTTGCATAATTTAAGGAGTTATGGCCTTCCAAAGTGCCCCTACTTTCCAAAAATCGCGATTTTTAGCGTTTCTAAAGTCATAAGGGGTTAAATTTTTAAACAAATTTTTCTGACCTAGTTTAATGCGTAGAATCCGAATTTGACCTTGATTTTTACATTTTCCCACATTTAAGGCCTTATTTTTGCCATTTTCCTCTTTTCAGATTTCAAATCGTGAAAATAAGGCCTTAAATGTGGGAAAATGGAAAAATCAAGGTCAAATTCGGATTCTACGCATAAAACTAGGTCAGAAAAATTTGTTTACAAATTTAACCCCTTATGACTTTAGAAACGCTAAAAATCGCGATTTTTGGAAAGTAGGGGCACTTTGGAGGGCCATAACTCCTTAAATTATGCAAATTTTGCAGACACCAGTGGCATATTTGGAATCAGCTCGATCAGGCGCATCTAATGGTGGTCTGATATCAAAGGAAAAATAAATTTAAGGTTGGTGGATTTTTTGATAAAGAAAAGATATGGTTCAATAAACGTGTTAGGCCTTAACTAGTGGTCTGTCAGTGGTATGGCGTGAAAGAGGGGATCCTTCCGGGTAGGTTTCACTATGGCGGCAACTTTCTGCCACAACGTCATTGTCGAGATATAGGCCCCTGAAGGTGCTGGATAAAAAATTTCGGAAAATTTTTTTGTCCTCAAAATCTTTGATCGATTTCGAGTATTTGTTTGTATGGAGCCCCCGACCCACGACTTTGCCCTGCTTCGCTGTCGCTCGGCTAAATGCAGCATAATTTGACAGCAACTTCGCTTGCGGGGTTTTCTTCATAGCAGGTTCTCCTGTAAATACAACTCCTTGCAAATAATAAGTATTCTGATAGCATATCGTTCTCTGGCAAATTTAATCCAGAACAAGTCGCGACAATGCATCGTTTTAACTTGTCCTATCACTCATGCCATTGAAGCAATGCTAATTCCATAAGCTCAAAAATACTGTACTGTACACTGAACAGTATTACTTACTGTACGTGCATGCACAAAGTGACAAACAAAAACACTCTCCTTTACAAAATTGCACAAAGCTGCGAAGCCGTGCCCGACCCCAAACCACCACCAGCGCTCATACTTCGTTTAAGATCGGCGGGGCCGTACACCTTGCTGCGCACTGGAGGCTGAGGCGAACAAGATGCCGAGTACCTTTCCCCTCCAGAGTACGAGCCAGAGGAGAAATCCCCGCTAACAACCTGCCTATGCTGCTGCCGATTCGCGTTCAACTCTCGCACCACGTTCAGTACGTCGACTGCGGGCGGCCTATCCTGGGAGATGCGACTGCGATAAACGTAGAGGATCTTGCCAGCTCCGTCCACGATCACGTCACCGCCGAGTTGGTAGAGATCGTAGTCGTCCTGGTCCAGCAGAAACAGCTCCCTCTTAACCGTCAGCTCGGCGGTGGTCCACAGGGTCCCGGTTCTCGCGATGTTCCAAAAGGAGCGAGTGAAGCCGGAGGTCTTTAAATTTGGTGGGAGGTTATCGTTGGGAGGTTGGAGGTTATTTGAGAAGTTACATTAACGTTGGACCCATCAGTGAAGAGATCCGTTGAGGTGTTTGAAGTTACTGGGCGCTGGGCGGTGAACGGTTATATTTATTTGCGCAGGCTGATGATGGATGGACTTTGAGGCTTAGGCTGAGGCCTACCCCTCTGCATCCAATAGCTAAGCCACGCCTAAGCCTCAAATTCAACGAAATGCATATCGCAGCGAAATGCAACCCCAACTGATCTTCTTTACTTTTGGGTCTAACGATAAAATAACCTCCCCACCTTCCAACGATAACCTCCCGCACCAAATTTAAAGACCTGTGAAGCCCGCGCCCCGAATGAAGCTCAGGTCTTCGTCCGCCAACACCGGAAACTCCACGCCGAAGTGTTTGCGCCACTTGATGCTCGCCTCTCGCGTGCCGCGACACAGCAGAATGATCTGGCACTGGTTGGCCTCGAACTTCTTCCGATACGCCTGCAGGTCCTGGACGTGCAGCAGACAGTAGGGTCAGCCGAAGAAACGCATGAGCACAAACAGCGCCAAACGCCCGCATTCCAGGCTCATGAAGCCTTTTAGCGTCACCCGATCGTCGCTCACTCCATCCGTCAGCCGTATGTTGTCTGTACGTATATAGATTTTGGCCTCTTTGATAGGTAGTAGATACTTAAAGATTTGTTTTATGTTTGTATGTTTGGCCCTATGGAAAAATGGAAATCACGTTTGCTTTGCTTACTGAGGTCCAGTACGGTTCCTTGACTTTTCTTCTTGACCGACGATTGCGATGGAATGACGAGTTTGGATTCAATGTCCAAAGCCAAGTGATTCCAGCTGGCTTCTGCATTGAGGACATCGTTGACTGCCTCTTCCAAATCTAAACATGACGCATTTTGATTTTTATTTTAATTACATAAGTTCAATTGTGTATCACAAGCATATACGTACGTACGTATTTTGAATATTATTCACTCTCTGCCACAGTAACGTACGCATTCTGTACATATTTACCTGTATTCGATGGATTGTTCTGTTCTTGCCAGATTTGGATTGCTTCTTCCTTTGTCTGGATTTCCAGCTGCGTCATAAAATGCACATACGGACTGGAGAATCTGGCCAAATTCTCCTGCTTGAAAATCTCGTCCAACAGTCTCAAGGTTGCCGGATCTTTGCCTTCTTCGCTTTTTTCGTTCTCGTGCTTCCAGAACTTGCTTCTACTGGTCAAGCATTCCGCAAGTTTGGCACTGTACTCCTCTTGGAAAGCGCAGAGTTTGTTCGCCAATTCCTTGGTTTCGAAGACCAAGTCATTCACGACGATCGCTGGCATATCCATTCTTGCTAGGGTTTTGCAAGAGTCTAAAAAGGTTCGGGAAAGACGGTTTCTAGGACAGAAAAACAAAGATTTTCTTCAGCATGAAGAACGGACGATACGCAAGACATACGTACAGGGTGTCTCATAATAAACCGTCCACCTTCCTGTGCATGTAACTCTGGAACCACACCATAGATTTTAATGCGGTTTTTGTATTTTGTAGGCAAGGTTTCAACTAAGATGTGTACAAAATTATAGCTTCCTAGGCCCAGTGGAAGCTGCTCAAGCACCTTTTTCCTCCAGCGGTCAAAAACAAGGTTTTTCGAACTGGTAGTGCCGATTTAGGGGTAATTCTATACATGATTCATAATAAAAATTAGCCTCGTAATGAAGAAGGATGTCCCAAAATGCTAGGAAATGTGTATCTCATGCATTATCCCCAGTGCCAGCATAGCAAACGCATGAAACAGGGTATCTTGAAAAACTGAAACCGATATTTTCTCCATAGTAAAGGAAAATGTCGATTTTGAGCTTCGAGATTCAAACCGTCGTAGTCTCCGAAGTATGTGGACCACATAGTTGAAACTTTGTATACTTACTTGTTGAAGCCTTGGCTACAAAATACAAAAAAATCCGCATGAAAATCGAAGATGTGGTTCCAGAGTTACATGCACGGAAAGGTGGACGGTTTATTATGAGACACTCTACGTATAGTACCTCTGTCTTTGCTACATTGTATGTACAATTTCGCCTGAGGAAACCCAAATGCTTAGAAACTAATTGTAAAATTCTGTAGAACTTGCAGGTGAAAACGTGCAGGTTAGGGAAAGAAAAAGATGTCAAATTTGTAACTATGGAAAGAAAGAACCAATTATTTGTCTCCTTGAAACAAACAGCCGCTCAGGAAGAACAGCAGTAAGTTGTTGTATGTAGTGACGTTGAGGAGAAGCACTATCGCTTCTTCAATACCGTAATTTTGCAAAGCGAACTTTTTCCAATAAAGCTTGCGAGAATATGAGAGAGTAGCCTTAGCCTAATTGTTACATACAGTATGTATCTACGTTTATTGCAAGAAAGTTTCTTGGCATGCGTAGGCTAAAAATCTTGTGATATAATGGGAATATTGGGAGATTATTCTCCAGTCAATTTCCGGAATTTAATTATTTTTGTCCGCTTCGTTATCTTAGAAGAGATTTTCTATCAACAATCGCATTATCGCAGCCTACAGTAGTAATGTACGTACAAAAAAAAACGTAGGGTCAAGTACCTAGGTACATCTATTGGCAATGTACGTACGTACAGGACACACATACAAGTGTACAGGGTGTCCAACCTAAATTTACACAATCGATCATAACTTTCGTCGGGATAGGCAGATAGATGACAAGGAAATTGCTGTAGGCTTCAGTTTTGGGAAACCTGTTTTTGAGGTGATCTGCGAGAATCGCTCTAACTCGTGAACGGTAGGGCATACAGAAACGGCAGGCGTACCAAAATTTGTAGCTCTTGAATTGACCTTTCAGGTGAGCTTGGTCCCATCTTTCTTTGCCTCTTTTGCTTCAGCCAGAGATCATTTGGCATAAAGTGAATGTCGCCCACCAACCAAACCAACACCCTTTGACTCATTCATCCCACTGTGTGGCATGACCTTTTGCGTGCATTTATGCAATTTGTGGCCCAAATATCCACCCTCAATGCTGAACCTTCACATTGCAATACCACCACTTTGGTTTTTTGAGCATCTATTTTGTCAAACTAAGCTCTTCAAAATGCTAGAATTTCATTTCCAGTGGGTCAGGTATAATGAAAGAGATCGCTGGTTAAAACGCGATGTCTGGAAGGATTCAGTATTGCTGTACAGTACCGCGGACAGGGGGGTAATTTTCAGTTTTCTGCTGATGACGTGAGCTGATAGCCCAACTGATTTTACGTATTTTACAAAAAGACCGGGTCGAAAATTCCCACCCAGTCCTGAGATATAAGGCCTCAAAGTTGACCACAATTTGACCTTAATTTTTCACTTTTTCACCCTAAAATGGGGGTAAATAGCCCCACAGTGGGTCTTTGGGGCTATAAATTTGCACACACATAGACCCTATGGGGGTACATGTTCAGACAAATTTTGAGCCCTCTAGCCCTCTTGGTTCAGGAGTTAAAGCTGTTTTTGCTGAAAATCCGAAAATTGCAATTTTTTCATAATTTTCAAAATTTTGAGAGAGTTAGTCCGTGTGCCCGCTGTTTTATTTCTGAATCTTGTAGAGCAGAAAATTTGCTACAAGATAGGCTGCATTTGAAAAGAAAGTCACCTATGGGAAATTTTCACAGCAAGGCCTTGAAGAGTGGCGAGTAAGGGTTTTAAGAGTGTGCGTTTTTCCGATTTTTCCAGATAACTCAACAATATCACGGAAACTCTCTCCTCAAAAGTAGCCTATCTTATGTAAAATTTGATGAAGATTTAGAAAAAAATATTTTTGCCCCCAGAAAAGTTAACCCTACGACAAAAATGTTCAAAAATTGTGAAACAATTAGATCTTTTGTAAGATTATATGCTAGGGGTTAACTTTTTTGGGGGCAAAAATATTTTTTTCGAAATCTTCAGCAAATTTTACATAAGATAGGCTACTTTTGAGGAGAGAGTTTCCGTGATATTGTTGAGTTATCTGGAAAAATCGGAAAAACGCACACTCTTAAAACCCTTACTCGCCACTCTTCAAGGCCTTGCTGTGCAAATTTCCCATAGGTGACTTTCTTTTCAAATGTAGCCTATCTTGTAGCAAATTTTCTGCTCTACAAGATTCAGAAATAAAACAGCGGGCACACGGACTAACTCTCTCAAAATTTTGAAAATTATGAAAAAATTGCAATTTTCGGATTTTCAGCAAAAACAGCTTTAACTCCTGAACCAAGAGGGCTAGAGGGCTCAAAATTTGTCTGAACATGTACCCCCATAGGGTCTATGTGTGTGCAAATTTATAGCCCCAAAGCCCCACTGTGGGGCTATTTACCCCCATTTTAGGGTGAAAAAGTGAAAAATTAAGGTCAAATTGTGGTCAACTTTGAGGCCTTATATCTCAGGACTGGGTGGGAATTTTCGACCCGGTCTTTTTGTAAAATACGTAAAATCAGTTGGGCTATCAGCTCACGTCATCAGCAAAAAACTGAAAATTACCCCCCTGTCCGCGCAATTCTCAATACTACCTGACATCGCATTTTAATCCTTTTGCTATATCGCATTCACATTGCCATGTTTTAGTCCAGTTATTCCAAAATTAGCTGTGTTAGCTATAAATTGGATTAAATTCAGTTTCAGAATTAAGGATTAAATTCAGTTTATTTGGGAAAACGTTTTTTGAGGTGGTCTGCGAGAATCGCTCTAACTCGCGAACGAAAGGACATACAGAAACGGCAGACATACCGACATAAATAGCTCTTGAATTGAGCTTTCAGAAGAGCTACTAGTAGGTCCCATCTTTCTATGCCGCTTAAGACAGAAGTTATGCTCAATTGAATTTTGTGTAAATTTAGGTTGGACACCCCGTACAACATGTACAAGCCCTACTAGCTATCGTGGCATCTGTAGCTTTCCCGGCTAGTTTTAAGCTAAAGTTTTTTGACAATTTGTTCCTTTGTTTTTTTCGCGTCTACTATCATAGCTGAAACCGGAGACTAATACCGTCGAGGGAATCCTAATCCTTCTCAAGAAAATATATAATATACAAACAGCATTAACGCACATTGGTCGCTTAGGGATAAATTTAGATGAAAAGTAAAGAAAATTTCGAACGGGAAAGGAAAGGTACTTAAAATAATATTATCATACATAGAGGTAGTGTCCTTGTTTAAGCAGTTAGCGAGGGAAATAGCAGAAAGGGGCTTATACAGTAGCAGAAACGACGGCAACAAAAATGCAATAGTGAATGTTGAAACAAAACGTAATCACCCGGGGGTATGCTTGATGTCGTTATTTGATGTTATTATGCATAGGGGGCCGGAGGGCTTGGCTTATGCATTGTACCTTTTTTATGTTTTGCTATTAATGGGCTATGGCATAGGGGCTATGCAATATGCATGGGTGGGGCTATGAACCGGTCAAATCGGTAGGCTGCCTGAGGCAAGTGTAGTGTAGGTACATACAGACCTACGTACTGTTCGGTCTTGTGCCTTGTGAGTGAAGGTACACATTAGGGTACCATATGTATTCCACTATGTATGTACAGTACATACAGTACATACAGTACTGTGATACGGTTACATACAACCGGTAAAAGCACAAATAGATACCAATGTGAACACTAGTGATTTTACATTTACTGTTTACTCAAACAGCTCGGACGGACACGTCAAACAAAAGCCCGGAGTTTGAACAGACGCTACAACAGCGACGCCTCAGCCTCATACACATTTTGTGTTGCGCAGTGTCGTCTCGTCACGTCAGCCAGCTAGCACTTCACTTTGTCAACTGTACATACATACTACAATCATTTTGTATGGACAGTTTAATGCAGTACAGTCAGGCAAGGCAACCTTTCTATGCCATCATGAAGCTGCAGCTGATCCAATTTCTGCTGGTCTCATTCACCATCGCAACTGTCCAACCACTGGTGCAGAGTGCATCCCCGCCATTGCTGCTCAGGTTGAGCCATGGCAGCCAACTGCTTGGAAAAGCGGTCAAAACGGCCACGGGAAATGAGGCTCATGCATACTTTGGTATCCCGTATGGAGAGGCACCCATTGGCAAGCTGAGGTATGAACGTGAAAGAACATACGAGGTACAGTATTACGCCATGGGCCCTTTGGTATTATCTAGAGTATTACATATAGAACTGACGTCGACTCGAAGGATTGATTGCCTTTTGAATTTGCATATAAAGCAAACGAACCGCATAAAAGTTTTGACGTGATAAAAATAACCTTTCTTTTCGCAACAGATTTCGGCCTCCAGTGAGCAAGGCACCTTGGTTTGGCACCTGGAACTGCACTGCGAAAGCCCCAGCGTGTATGCAGAATAGCAGTTTGGCCAGCGAAGGCTACCACATCAGTGAAGACTGTCTCAAGCTGAATGTGATTGTCATGCCATCGATTTGCAACCCTGAACATCCGTGTCCAGTGCTCACACTGTTCTACGGCGGAGCATGGCAGTTCAACTCACCCAATCACTATCCACTGGAGACCATGGTCGACAGATGGGCCGCAACTGGCCTGGTTCTGGTCATGCCATCGTATCGTATGGGAGCTTTCGGGTTTTGGAACACCAAAAGCAATGACGCAGCTGGAAATTATGCTCTCTTTGGTAATAAAATCGTTCGTTTCATTCAAGTTTCGTTTTCCAGTTCAAAATTGATCGTGATTTCTTCTCCCTTGCTTCAGATTTCGTGGAGAGTCTTCGCTGGATTCAAAGAGAAATTCGTAATTTTGGCGGCGATCCAACTCAGGTCACAACCCATGGGTACAGCTCATCTGCTGGAGGCACAGATGCGTTAACCCTCTCTCCACTTGCAGAAGGACTCTTTCTGCGTCAAATTCCCATGAGCGGAACTGCAAATCAAGGCTCGTTCACATCAGAAATATATTACGGGACGGGGTGACCAGGTGCATGACAGATGTACATATACTCAGTAAAACTTTATGGTTCAGCGCGACTGCAAAAGGCATGTCGTGTCGTATGTACAGTTTATATGGCCTGACCGGGCATTGGCTTTGGCCCTTGGCGTGCACTTTCCCTCTGGTGTGAATGAGCCTTTAGCTGCCGTTGATGGATTTCGATGATGTCAGTCTGCAGATGGTCACAAGACTTGGATGTGCCACCAAGGAGCAATGGGAAAGCAGAAAAGACATGGGAAAAGTTGTCGACTGCATGCGCCATGTTGATGCCTTCAAACTTCTGGCAGTACAGCGAGAACTGGATGACAAGGGCATGTCATACCATGGACCACGATTGGACGGCGTTTTCTTCCCAGAATCAGTAGAAGAGCTCATGAAGAAACGCAAACCATATGCGACTATGATTGGAACCACTCTGCATGAAATGGGGATCCCAGCTTTGATCGCTGCCTTTCTGCCAGAAGATACGAAGGCGCGAAAAGCGGCAGTTTCAGCCAACTGTGAACAGGTCAGTGAAATGCAGCAGTACCAACACCCTCGCCTTGTGGCAAAAGCCTGCGAGCAAAGATACTTGGCGATTGCAGCAAGGAGCAACTACACCCAGGCTCTCAGCTCTCTTACTGATGACTCATCTTCATTTGCACCCACCTATGCAGATGCCCAGTCACTGGTCTCAGCTGGAGCCGATGTCTACCTCTACTCCTTCGACTACGTAAAGAAAGGCCTGGAGGGGATCGCGCCTTTTCATGCATTTGATGTGAAGTTAATCTTCGACATTGGTGGGGTTGGTGGACCAGAGGATGAGGCCATCACTCAGCTGGATGTCAAGCTAATGACCAACTTTGCGAAATATGGCAACCCTACTCAAGGTATTCCAGAGAAGGAAGCGGAACCCTGGAGAAAACTGCAGCCAAATAGCCTGAACTACTTCAAGATCGACTTGCCAAAAGGAGTGAATCGACCCGACTATCATCCAAGCGCGGTGGAGTTTTGGGAGGGATTAATTCCAGCGATCGACAAGGCTGCAGCTCCTAGCGGAGACAGGAAAAGGCAGTCAGAAAAGTACAAGTACCATCGTAGGCTGGAGCAAGTCAAAGAAGAACTGGTGCACAATGCAGCCAAAGAGGGCAAGGTTCAAGCTTTGGCTCAGCAACAAGTGGGGCAGAGGCCAAGCAATGATGGGGTCAACTGGCAAGTAGCTTTCTGGAGCATGCTCGCTGTGGGTACCTTGATCTTCGTAGCATTAGTTGGAGCTGTTGCCACGGTGTGTGTCAAGAATAAGAAGAGCCACCACTACAATACCGGTAGTCACCGCTTTGAAGAATACTTGGAACAGGAAGAGAAGAGATCCCTGTTGACGAAAGAACCGAAACAGCAGCAAATTTTCTAGCCGTGAAAACTGTGGTGTACATATACGTACAAATGCATTTTGCATTGCAAGTTCTTTTTTCTTTGTATTAGGCAGCAGTATGCGTTGCTGTCTTTCAGAATCAGAGCATTACTACTAGGGTACGTACTTACTGTACCGTACATTACGTACCGAAATTTTGAGACCGCCTGCTTAAGGGCGGAAGTTTATTTTGAAAGCTTGCTCCTACCTACTGAAAACAAGCATAAGCAATAATGCAAGTGTGGGTGTATCTATTATCGAATCAAATATGTGTTGCGATCATAACATATGTACATGCGTCTCACCAACTTCTACGAAATCAGCAAAAATTATTCAATACTACTTATTCGTTCCTGGTTCAGCTTATCTCCAGTCTATTTCATTATCCTACCTTTCCACTCCCAAAATAGCCTGTAACCTTTATTAGTATAAATAATATGGGCGCGGTGCATGTGTACAATATGTACTACATAGGTAATTTTAAGCGCGGTAATAAGATTGACCGACAATAAATTTCCCTCACAAGACTGAACAACTTGCAGTCAGGTTTGAAACTTCAGTGAAACTACCGACGAGTATACTGACTGAAGGAGAGCGACACAAAAAAATGCAGACGCTTTCGCATATGGTTATTCTTATTGCCGTTGTAGTGGCTAGTACGAATGTTGCCTTGGCTTTTGACCCGGCTGGGTTCTTGTCTTATTTGAAGCAGCACCTGAAAAATTCAACAATTCTAATCCCGTCAAACAACATCAAGAAAAATCCCGGAGCCATTTTCTACCTTCCTGGGCCGTCCTATTCGTTGACTTTTCAGTACAAGGTGAAAACTTCAGCAGCAGCAGAAAGCAGGTCGCTTTCCATCGGTTGGAATGAATTGGCGAGATTGAAGATTATGAACAAAATTGGGAAGAAAAACAAAACACCCTGATCTGAAAATATTGTGACGTTTGTTCGCCATGTTAATTTTTAGTATTTTTTATTCTTCTACAAAAGAGCGGCAAACTTTTGCGACCTATTAAGGTTGAATAAAATTTGTTGGTTTCATGTGATCTGACGTGGCAACTAAAAATCACGCTGAGTGGTGTGTGTTACAAAAAAATCAAAGCTAATTAGAGTGTGAAAAAAGGAGGAAATAGATCATTTTGGCGCCCTTTACGTTTTTTTGCATATTCGGATTTGGTTTAGCGGTTTTCATTCCACTGATGTCATGCGTCGGAATGGCTACTATAGTCGAACAAGAAATTTCATGAACCATTGAAATTTTTTCTCAGCCAATAAAAGACGTACTGTAAAGGTCGGTGTATAGCCCGATACCGTGTATTGCCCGATCCCGTATATAGCCCGCCCAATTTTGCTTATATTGCACTTTTGGCTCGTATATTGCCCGATATCGGGCAATGCAAAGAACTGCGTTCATAAGGCCTTATTTACCCCATTGCGAGCCAGAAAACCACGGAATGTGTGGTCCGTGAAGCTGAAAATAGGTTGACAATGAAATGCAACATTACTAACAGTTTGATCATTCCTGTTGGAATCTGGGATCGGTCTGGCATGTGAGCAGAGCAAATGAAAATACCGATTACTGCCTCGCAAGGCAGCTTTGAGAACGATCAGTATTCAAAAGCGGGTCTACCATTCAATCCATAATAACATTTCGGGTTAAAATTGGAGCAAAAATGAGCAGACGGTAAAAAGTCCCTTGTATAACCCGAGCTTTCGTATTGCCCGATCCCGTGTATAGCCCGCCCCAATTGGCTGATCTTGTTTGTATTGCCCTGCAGGGCTATACACCGACCTTTACAGTAGAGCACAGCGGTCAAACTTCTATGGCTAAATAACTTTAGCTCGCCGTTCCAATAAAAAAACCGTTTGTCTCCAGCTGCTCTCAGTGTCGAGATCTCGCCGAATTCCTTCAGTACTGAAATCGTGTCACCATTTGGCAGACGCTAAACCACGCAAACCACGACACCCTACGACCCTGTACGCCCGATGCGCATTTTCATCGTCATTATCACATATGCTTATTTCTGCCATTTTGATTTTTCGGGCGTTTGAAAGGTTTAGAATTGCCCAATGGTCCACGCCCAATTTGGCGATTTCAGTACTGAAGAAATTTGGCGAGATCTCGACACACAGAGCAGCTGAAGACAAACGGTTTTTTTTATTGGAACGGCGAGCTAAAGTTAGCCGTAGAAGATTGACCGCTGTGCTCTACGTCTTTTATTGGCTGAGAAAAAATTTCAATGGTTCATGAAATTTCTTGTTCGACTATACTTGTTAGTTTTGCAAACGCCGATCAATGATTGATGGTAGGACTGTTTGTATTGCAAGTGACAGGTTCTACTGTAGCAAGCTAACACCATCCTTTGGCAAGAAATATGCCGCGCCGGGTATTGCGATAAAATTGTACCCCGTCTTCACATGAATAATAAATCATGGTGCCGAGAGCAATAACTTTTTAACCCATGAAAAAACTTACATTTTTGGCGCGCTGATCAGCTGTTGTTGATAGGTTAAGAAAATTGCATTTTTGTGCCCCATCTGCCTACTGTATCATTCTCACACCGGAACAAAAAGTATTGGATCAGACCACAAAGTGAGACCAAGCATAACGAACTTGTTAAATTTAGAAATAAAGGCGCACCTCTGACATTCCGTCGCCCATAGAAGAATTTCTCACGTACAACTCGATGCGAACAGAACTACTCCAGTTTACGTCGGCAGGGGAGTGTGGGGTAATTTGGGCTAACCGGCCAATGCGACAAGGCTGAGGCGTGCGTGAGTCAGTGACCTTGTACCGAACGAGCCCCCTCCCCAAACCGTTGTTGCCGAATGTACGACCCAAATTACCCCGCACTCCTTTCGCCTACAGACTTCACTGGGATTTCGCCTCTCCTGCGACTCTGACTCTGTCGCCACCTTCGCCATTGGTTGTGACTTTTCTGCCACTATGAAACAAGGAAGTGACTGAGACGCTGCCTGCAGCCATCTTGAAAGACTTTCCGTCCCAAGTAATCAGCGACGCTTCAATTGTCCCTTGAGGGTAAAGGGCAAAGAGCGTGGCTAAAATTTATGCGTTGTTTCGCATTTCTTCTGGATGTCCGCTCCACTCCACTTTTTCGGAAGCGAAGTTCCAAAAGGAGCGCATCGCTGTCGCGTTTGAGGTGAACAGGAGCAATAGATTTCTTTTCCCCTTTCTTTGCGTCATCTCGTCTCCGGCATTTCGGAAAATTAAAATGTAGGTGCGCTTCCTCAGTTTCTTCAATGTACCGCACCTACGCTTCCTGTTCCTGCTCCTAGGACAAACGTACGAACATATTTATGTTGATATAAAGGTGTTTTGACCAGGGGTATGCCTAGACTCAAAATTTTTGGGGCTAATCATAGGCACTGGCATGGCGGCCGAATTTTGATATTTATTGAATTGCAAAGTACAAGTACAAGAATTCCTCTACTAAATTTGGGTCGCAAGCTGTAGACACAGGGACGGACTTCCGCCACATAGTACGTAGGCATACCCCTGAATGTGGTGCAAGCGTAGGTAGGTACGTATCGTAGGTGGCACACATGTACGTATTACAATATGCATGTACAAAATCAAAAATAATCGGATCGCGTACAGTATGTACTGTATGTACCAACTTTGCTCAGTAAAGTTATTGTCACTCGCGATGTCAATCCCATTTCTCAAGTGGCGCTCAAAGCCGCTTCAAGAATGTGTTGCGGGCGCATATGTGGGGGGGGGGGGGGGGGGGGGGTGGGTGGGATCGGAGGCTGGTTTTCCATGCCCGGCGCACCCCCCGCGAATACAGCGTGCGGCGGGCAAAAGTCATATCGCTTGATGAAAATAGAATTTTTAAATGAGGCGAAAACAGGAATCGGTAGGCGGTTATGTATTTATTTCCCGATCAGGAAAGACGAGCGATGCATCAGCAGGATTGGCAAACTCATCTTAAAATCTTCTTCAGATATTTCAGTCAGTGAGGTATGTAATAGGAGGGTTGGTTTCACTGCGAGAAATAATGCGACATCGCAAAGGACTGTGATAAGGATGATACGCGCAGCGAGTTGATCAAAATCGCTAAAATAATAATTGCCGCCTTATCTTGTGAAATCTTGTCTTATCCAACTGCTGACATTATGTACCTGCCGAGAAAACGCTCTGGCAGTTATCAATATTGCGAAATCTCTTTGTAACAATTTTTATCGCTCAATTACCTATGTAGTAGGCAGTAGGCCTATTTCTTAGAGATGCAAAACAGCCATAGTTTCAGCGTTTGTTTTTCTTGGACACCAATAATGTGAGGGCTTGGCTTCTTTGCTTTCTTTTACTTGTTTGTCTGCTTTTTACTGGTTATTTTTGGAATTTTCTCGCAGATGTCTATGCGTGACTTGTTTCCGGCGCTCACCAAACGCTTGCAGTCAGGCCACCCAACTTGCCTCGTGTTGACTGGCGTTCTTCTTTCGATCACTGCAACGCAACCGCTCTGTGCCGCCATTTTTACGTCATGCAAAGCAAAAACTTGTCGCTGCGCATACCTAATCAACCAAAAACTGCTCAACTTTTCCTACTTTGCTAGGCAGTTTTCTTTTCTTTTGAATTGACAGTTTTGTTGCTTCCCTCAAAATCTTCACCGTTCCGTTTGGTGCCAGCCAATATTGTTTCCTCTCCCTCTCGCAATATAATGAGCGTTTAAAGGTACTGAATGGTAGACGACGATACAGTAACCCTGTACAAACCACCAGTGAATAGGATGAGAGATTATCGCCGACTGAAAAACCGTCGACTAATTTCCTCAATGAACTGCCGCGCCGTGCCGTACTATTCCTCGGTTTTCTGTGTTTTTTTTCACGTCTCTCGTTTTTCGCAGCGGTCGTCCTACAGTCTGAGTTGGAAAAGTTCTCGCCTGTCAGCACAGGGGCCGGGGCCTTGCGACTTCCTGGATCATTCATCATTTTGTTCGGAAGAAGGAGATTTCCCTTCGGTTCATTCATCTGTGAGCCACGAGTGAGTATGAGTGAAAGAGGGAAGGGGAGGGAACGGCGTGCGATTTCTTCGCCGCGATAGAATATCTTATCCTTTTCTGCCGCTGCGGGGAAAGCCGGGGTAATTTGGATGATGAGGAGAGTACCAATCTGCGTGAGTGGAGACCAAGTACCATGTACCAATCAACCTACTGTACCAATCTGGGAAACAACTTCGCTTGAAAATGCGGAAGAGGACAAGTCGCTTCAAATTTGGTCAGTTTTGTCTGCTTTTCTGCTCTCCTAAAAAATCCGGCTACAGTACAATAGGTCATCCAAGCAGGTGCATATGCCATATGCATGCATATGCAGTTCAATGGTTAGGGCGCTAGCCTGGACCGGGAGAGGTCCAGAGTTCCATTCCCTGGCACATATCGCAAATTTTCTTTCTCGATTCGAAGTTGACGTTTATGGATTTGTATCTTGTATAGTTCGTATTTACCCCGGGTTACCCTCGCTCGCCCTCTTCTACCACGATTGACTGACACCAATGCGTCGGGCCCATCGCGTTCCTACACGTTCGTCGCTGTCTTTTGTGGCGAAGGAGGCGTTTTTTCCTTCTGCTCCGAGTCCAACAGTCGCCCTATTCCTTCAACATCGACACTCTTTCGGATCAGGCAGCGCCTTTTGGTCTTCGCCGATTCTTTTTGTGGATAAAAGTTTTATGGGCGATCGTAGAGTGGAGTATGGTACTGCGGGCTAATTTCGACACCCGGGTGGCGGTGAATCTTCCTGGTACCTGTTGCACCACATATAGCAAGTACGGTAAAAATATGTACAGTAGTGCTGCAGTACCTATGTACACCTGCCTTTCTGCCTGTGCCCCCTCCCCCCGACCAACCCCGACCCAAGACCGCATTTTTGTATTGACGTGGTCGCCGGCAAGGTCCGATCCGAATTACCCTAAAGTACCATACACTACGCACAGTGCATTGAAGGAGGTTTCATTCAGAAGGAAAGCGTCTTCGTCGTGTCTTGGAGGAGTTCGCGTAAGTTTATTAGTGCCACGCTGTCTGACCTTGCCCACTTTGGTATTATTTATCCCATCGCCTATCTCGGTGTGGCAGAAAATTCCACCTAATTTTTTAGTGTCAATACTAACAATTTGCCTCGCCAATTGTCTTCTCTTTCACCTAATATACACCCGGCCACTTGCCTGCCGGGTGTCCACGCGCCCTATTCGCAGTATTTTTGTTCGCCCTTTTCTCCTCTCCTGATCGCGTTACTGTGTACGCGACGCTGATGCTCAAACAACTTTGGTGGTGCCGGTCGACAACATTTGTCTGTTTCTGAAATATAAAGTGAGAACAAAATAATCCAATTCATTCGGTTTTGTAAATACCATACTATACAGTCTTGTGATATCGTTTATCTGTCTACGTACCCTATTATGTACCTATTTTCGTTCACAACCACTCGTCGGCCTCCGCCTGCGTAAGCTACGGTACTGTACATTAGCCGTCCTGCAATAATCTTATTTTACCGCTGTACTGTACATTGCTATGCATTTATGTACACGTGTACGTACGTGTACGACCTGTAGCCGTGGGCTCTGTATTGTATATGTTTAGCGACTTGATACTTGATAGTACATACATACTTCTATAGCATCCGTTCTGTATGCAGCTTGCATGCGATGTGCTTCACCGATCTTGCGACCTTTGAGTTTCTTTGTGTCAATTTCTTGCACCCAAATAAATTTGCACCGTATGGGTTCGCTTTTCGCGTCTGCTCCATCACTCGGACAGAGACACTTACACTGTCTGTCTTCCTTCCAATCCCAATTCCTGTTGCAAACTTTCGTGAAATCCGTAACAAACAAACAATAGAGTGCGTTGCTCCCTCGTCTTTCTTCATGAATGAAACTTGCGAATCGGTTGCTTTGACTCCCCGCCGTGAGACGGTGTGATGTGTAGGGTGCCGGGAAAATTCCGACTGCGCCTGCCTGCCAACTTTTCCTTTCTCAGTAGGGGCAACAACTTTATCTTTAAGTTTTCGATAAGAATGAGACAGGCCTACTGAACTGCACTATTGGCCGCTATAAGGTACCTATACCTACCACGTCTAGTAATGTAACCAAGAATCGGTTTTGTCGCAAAATAATAAAATATGCATGCTCGAGCTCGAGGAGTTTTGCTAGTTGGCGCTGCTCGAAATCGTGATCAAAAGCGGTCCGCGTTTCCCCCTACTTACCCCAACTGGACGAGGTGTGACTGGAATGACGGCGCACCTTTCCGCCTGCTTCTGAAGAAGGAAGTTGTCCTTGGACGACGGAATAGGAAACGGAGGCTGAATGAGACGGTGCGTACTTTACTTTGTCTGTGCATAAATAGTACGTCGTACAATACGTACGAAAAGTGCAAATGAGCGACAAGTGAAAAACGGCGCGCGTTTTGTTTCAAGGGAAACGAGACCGACGAAAGAAAACCCGAGCAGCGAACGCACTCCTCTCTTTTCTTCTTCTTCTTCGGCTCTTTGACTTTTCATTCACGAAATCCCTGCCTCCTGTGTAAGGCCTCGTGCATAACCACCTTTGTTATGTATAGCAGATAAGCAGCTCTTTGAATGTTGTAGTAGTGAACGATGTTTTCTTGTCCGCTTGAACCACTTTACATACTGTACTTGTCGATGGGATATGAACTGAACATTACAGTTTCAATCGGCGACAGATGACAGATCCGATTCGCCTTTTCAGCGTCTGAACCGCCGCCGTACGATTTGGTACAGTTTGCGCGCCCAGACTACTGGGCGGCGCGGGTTTTAAAGGCGGCGCGGCGGCAGGCGAACTACCATACGGTAGTACGTGTTTCCCCGTTAAACCGCGTAACGCTCTGCTAACTGCATGGGATCGGTGGGTCGGTTGGGTGCGCGACTTTACAACACCGACACGACGCCCCGACAGATGATGATACCCATGTTATGTGGTGGTTTAGCCCGACCTCACCTGTCGCGAGTTGACGATGATACATTTACTTCCCCTTCCCTATCTGCAGCCGACCGACATCCGTACCTGTCCGTCAGGTACCCGGAGATGGATTTTTGCACACTTCTTCTGCTGCGCGACGGTGTTTGTTTTCTCCTGCCCCTGTGGGATAGGAATTTCCCTCGGCTTTACGCTGCCGCCTGTAGTAGCGAGTAGCACTCTGTAATTGATGATACCATCGATGAAGGGAATCAATTTTTCACACAGAGAGTTGGCCTTTAATGAAACAGTAGTACAGCATACTATTGTACATAGTTGGTCCGTATCTTTGGACAGAATGAGTGAATGAAGTATTCGATCACAAAACTCGGGCGGGACGGCCACAGTCGGATACTCTCTGTTTCGCGCCTTTTTGGGGGGCGGAAACAAAGGCGGCAATCCCAATCCAACCATTCCGCCGCACGAGAAGAAACGCGAAACGCCCAATAAACAACACTGTGCATAGGTTGACCAGTTTCTACGTAATATCTGTGCCTCTGTGGCGTGTGGGGAAACTTTTGTCAGGCCAATCCAATTCCAAGGATTTGCTATTATTAGAGATTACGCCAGTCACGCAATACACACACACACACACGTCCATGTATCGGATTCCTCACTTTTAGTCTTCACTTTTTCACACGCGTCGTCTCGCCCGAGGCTCTCACTTAATCCCGCATAACTACAGTACAGTACTCACGCGGGGGGGGCCAAAATACGTACGCTCGACCAAGGGAGGGGGGTCAGACCACATTCACAGAAGCGTAACGCCCCGCCCACTCCTATCCAGACAAAAGAGAATAGGCAAGCCACCACAAGCCATTGACACGCGTGTTTTTGAATCGGCGCGCTCAATACAAGCACGGACTAATCTTCCTTGCAAAATCAGAATGCGGTTCTCAGTGGTGACGTGCGTAATTAACGTTATTAGATACTGTATCTGTTCTACAATCGGATTTATCCCTTTTCGCAACTCTTTTCACCCCACACACCCACCAACAACAAAAAAAAAAAAACACCCCACAACACCACACACAAACACCCACACACAAAAAAAAAAAACAACGAACACCAAGGAAGAAAAAAACAAAAAACAACAAAAACCCCCAATTTCCTGCGTGGTTTCTGCCTCCCCACTCTTCGGCACAAAACCCCTGAAGAGACAAAAAGAAAGACGAACTTGTGCAATCCAATTCAAACAGTAATACTTTAAAGCGGCGGCGTAAACTAACGCGGTGAACATGGGATAAATAATGCTCCGCCTCCTTTCGTACGGCATGGTCGCCCAATGGTCTACAATACAAAAACAATGTAGGTGTTCGCATGACAGGAAGGAAGAAAAATCGAATGAATGTCACAAGTTAACGGAAACAATTATTTGCGGAGAAAATTCTCGTTATCGGGCAAAAAAACTAAAGGTGTCACTTTACTGCACACAATTTCAATTCCCCTTTGAGGGGCTACGGAAGGTGCGACTGGTCAGGAAGTCAACTGAGCGAGAGAAGTCAGAAGTGTACCAGATCTCCAGTTTCTAAATACCAAACTGAGTAGAATAGAATGCGACGTTTGGAACACAGGCGCTTTATGTTCTTATCGTTGGAGCATCAGGAAGTATCTCTATACTATACAGGTTGCAGTAGTCAGTGAAATGCGAACACAACTTTTCCCAGTAGCTGTCACCTTGTCTCTTTAGTCTTTGCCACCTTCTTTTGCGCCCATATTTGGGAAAACTCTCGAAAACCCAGTAGCATAATGTACAGTACGTAACTAGCATGATGACTTGCGCGTCAACTTTTTTAGGGTCATCAAGAATGCCATAACGCGCATACTGTACTTTCTGCACGTATTTTGTCCTTGTTTTCAGGAAAGGTTCCAGTATAAGTTAGCACTGCCACTACAGGCCTGTTGAAATCTATTTTTGCACAACTGGAAACCCTCCAATGGTGCAAACTGTACAATGTAAAATGAAGTAAAGATTGATTAAAAACATTTCTGCACTCGCTCTCCTGATTACTTGAACAACACAGAGTTATTAGCGCTACGGCATAAATATGACCGCACTCAAATTTTGTCATAAAGTCAGCGTTTTTCTGACTAAAATACTACTGAATAGCGCCATCAATATCTTAAATAGACGACCTAATGTGAAGAGGCGAGGTGGCTGTAGCTTTTTGAAGCACGTTTATCTGGCTACTGAAGCG
>JASAMW010003433.1:0-17588 GCA_030247985.1 Epsilonema sp. ZAB3_2
GGATAGGATGCTAACAATTATACTGTACTGTACTACAGTAGGTACGTACGTAGGTAGGTACTGCCTTGAGAGAGTTGAAAGAAATTGAGTTTACAAAGTACGAATGTATGTAGGAAAACGTTGCACATCGTCAGCTCTGAGCTCTCCCTATCGAATGCTTCACTGCTTAGCAACGGGTGACGCTTGACTTGAGCCGCAGCTTAAGCCACGAGTAATAATATTAAGAATCCAATGAGGAATGACAGTGCCGAAGTTTATAGATAATTTGTAAGGAACGCATAGTACCACGCATTGTAAGGAACGCACACTGCAGACCACAAAGCATACAACGCATTAATAATGTAGGTAGGTGGAGGTCACCGAGACCGACACTCATAGTACATCGGAAAGATCTTTGCGCTTTCTCCGTTTTGATAGGAAAAGCGTTATTCGTACCTGGGACAAAAGTTGGACCGCGTCGTATGTACACCAAACGTACTGTATAGCATGGCACTGAGCATTGGCGACTAGGGTTTAAGATTGGTCAGGCGGGTAATAATCTCGGACTCCAAGATATGTATTTCCATAGCAACTTCGCAAAGTCAAGATAATGAAGAAATGTGGTTACATCTAATTGCACCACGATAAATTTAGTCGACAAAAACAAAACGCGCTACTCACTACTACTGTAGTAGAGTCGACAATAACAAAATTATAATTACATTGAGCTTCTTCACAGCACGCGAGGACTATATACTTGCCTAGGATGGATTAAATTAGATCGCCGGTCGACAATGGAAAAACAGCAGCTTGTGTGCACATTATGTGCGCACTCGTAGAAAAGATACGGCATAATTGGGTGTATAGTCCTGTGGCTGTATGTGTAAATCGAGGTGTCTGATTCACTGGCTTGAGACAAAAGATTTATTTTATTTTTGAGATGTTTGTAAAGGTGCATACGTATTTTTGAGGTCAAAAGCATAAGTGTTTTATGACATGCACTACATGATCGCGATCAGCATTCATAGGGGCTTATTCTACTGTACAGAGAGGTGGATAAACAATGGGAAATGGGGGGAGGGGGTATACACTCAAAAATACGGTAGTATTGTATGTAGTGGGCTTGTTTCATTTTCTCGTTGCGATAGGCAACTGATGACATGGGCGGATGAGCTGCTTTTTATCCTAATTAAGAGACGTTTTCTGTAAGGATTGAGAGTAGCCTGTACTATAGGCGGAAGGGGGGTACTTTTTGTGAATCGAGATAATATGCCTATCGGATTCCCCATCAAAAACTGCATATGTTGACGAAGTTTTAGGAAAAAATTTGTTCAGGCATCATCGAGATATTGATGGCTAAGGTGGGCAGGCGCATTTTTGCCGTTTTTCAACGTTTTTAGCCATATTTCAGCAACCGCAGGGCTTAGAGGGCTACAATTTGGTACACACATCATCCCATAGGACCCAAGTCTAACCAATTTTGAGCCCCAATCGGCCCTCTGTGTGGCGATATATAGCGTCACAAAATGCATTTCTATATATTTGCACCTGTCTGGGAATTCAGTTATAGATGAATACCATGCGCACAATACATCCTGCACGGAGTAAAATTTTGACAGCAAGTAGAGAAGGGTTAGGCCTTAAACTTTAGTACTACCGCAAAAAATCTCTATATTTGGAATTGGACACAGTCCTCTCGAATAGTGAAAAATGCACAAAAATTTTCCCCGCCTTTTTTATTTTTCAAGATAAATGAGCAATACCACCGAAACTTTTCCTCGTAAGTAGCCTATCTTATGTAGAATTTTATGTAGATTTCAAAAATAAAATTCTTCTCCCAAAAAAATTTAACCCCTAGCATATAATTTTGCAAAAGTAGTATATTTTTGTGAATTTTGGGTAAGGGTTAAATTTTTTGGGAAAAGCAATTTTATTTTTGAAATCTACATAAAATTCTACATAAGATAGGCTACTTACGAGGAAAAAGTTTCAGTGGTATTGCTCATTTATCTTGAAAAATAAAAAAGGCGGGAAAATTTTTGCTGCATTTTTCACTATTCGAGAGGACTGTAGTCCCAATTCCAATTATAGAGATTTTTTGCGGTAGTACTAAAGTTTTTAGGCCTAACCCTTCTCTACTTGCTGTCAAAATTTTACCCCGTGCAGGGCATGTATTCACGCCGTGGTATTCAAAAAACTAAATTTGCAACAGGTGCAAAATATACAGAAATGCACTTTGTGACGCTATATCTCGCCACACAGGTGGCCGATTGGGCTCAAAATTGGTCCAGACTTGGGTCCCTATGGGATCTTTCCGCACGCCAAATTGAAGCCCTCTAAGCCCTGCGGTTGCTGAAATGTGGCTAAAAACGTTGGAAAACGGCAAAAATGCGACCTGCCCACCTTTACCCATGAATATCTCGATGATGCCTGAACAAATTTTTTCCTAAAACTTCGTCAACATATGCAGTTTTTGATGGGGAATCCGATAGGCATATTATCTCGATTCACAAAAAGTACCCCCCTTCCACGTACTATGCAACCGCTACAGAAAACGTCTCTTAAACTGAATAGATATGTACGTATGTACGTTAGTACTGTACGTCGTATTTCATATGTGTACTATTATACTACCTAGTTCGAATCTGTGTCCCTTTCTGTCTCATACGAGGATGTATTGTATAGCAACGGCAGCAGTACATTCCGATTCCTGGCAGTACGTACGTACCTACGTGTGTAAATAATACTGTACATGAATACTTATTCGTAGGTAGGTACAACATAAACATCTGACTTGTAGCAAATGTGTTGCTAAGGAAAAAACGAGAAATACGCTCGAAGCGAAACAGTAATAGGCACGGACATTGCGGAATAGCAGATAATATTCAGAAAGTTTATCACCTCCTTCCTTGGTCAATATTTGTATCGGGATTTCGAATAATGTGGTCTGGGTTGATGGATGATGCTTACCGCTGTGATGTACCGTATATGCAGCAAGCCATTGCATGTTACAAATACGTATTGTGGAAGTGCGGTTTTTGCTTCATGAAACAGCACAGTCGTCGAGGCGAAAGGAATTTTTTTAATTGAAGAATATTTTAGCAAGGCAGGATGCTGCTAGTGTGGCTCATCTCTTCGTCTGCTTACGTATCCGAGTTCATCAGAGGAAAAGAAAGTATGAGTCTAGGCTACAGTACGTGCTCCATACCTCTACGGTGTGTGCAAGTGCATCACAATGTATGTATGTAACAGTGAAACAGTGGTCATGCTAACATATACTGTACGGTGCTGCGCACATGCAGAGCCGGATGAAGATATTTTCCTCAATATTCTCTTTCTCGCCAGCGGCGCATGACAACTAACGAAGCGAAAAGCTTTTTTAATAAACCCCTCATCACTACTGTATGCTTATGCTGCTGAAAAGAGGAGGAAAACCTGTAGCTGTAGTGAAATTTCGAGTCCATAGCGTATTTTAGTCGTGTACTTTCGCGACAAATATTGTAGATATACATATGTGTGTATGTGTTCTGTAGTATCATACATGCAACAAGACTTCCGCATACATATAGTAGTTCATACAAAACAAACCACACATTGCAGAGAAAGGGTTGCACAAGAAGTACCATATTGCCACGACACAGCCATTGCCATAATTATGGGTCTCCCGCTCAGCTTTATTATTGCATACGTATCAGGAGAATATTATGTGTGTATGCATGCAGGTGTACGTACATACGTAACTTCACGAGGCTAATGCCCGATGTACCTCCCGCGTCGTATTATTACTGGAGTTTTTGGTACCGCGGTACGAAAGGGTACGAAACTATAGGAGTCAATCAGTATTGTTTCAATGGCAGTACCCATATACCGTATTCAGCAGCGAAGTGAAGACTAGTATGTATATCTCGTCTAAATAGGTCCCAAACAAGAAAGATGCACGCGCGCTGTTGGTTTAGGTACGCACACACATCGTATATGCACTGATGGATACTTACTCGTTGCCACACGCGTAAAGTTAGAAGCACGTATGTACTGTTCGCGTTCTGTGAACCGGTACCCCGAGCAAAAACCGTTTGAATAGCGGAATTTCACCGTCAATTTACCGTTTTCAATTCAAACGCGCCATCTTTAGTAGCGCCGGATTACAACTCAGTATGGCTACTAGTGAAGAGTCCGTGTTTATCGGAGTGGATGTGGGAACGGCATCGGTTCGCTCCGTTGCCGTTTCTGCCGGATCTGGAGCGGTTTTGGCGGTGGCAACCGCTCCGCTGTGCATCCATCAGCCATCAGGCACTCAGTGGTACTTCGAGCAGTCATCCGAACAGATCTGGGAGGCCAGCTGCCAAGCTGTACGTGCTCTGCTCGCCGGTAGCCGACTGGATAAGGATTCGACTCGTGTTCGAGGAATCGGCTTCGACGCAACTTCGTCCTTGGTTTTGCTGCAGGCGAATGGTACATAAAGTGACATTGACGTCTGTTTTTTGCGAACGGTAAGCAAGCAATAGCATGCACAATGCGTGACTGTGCTTCAGGTGCTCGTTGAAGCTTGCTGAAAATGACGATGTCGAACAAAGAGACTGGAACGTCATCATGTGGATGGATCATCGTGCTATCGAAGAAACGCAAGGCATTAACGCAGGAAAACATCCTTCACTGAGATACAGTGGTACGACAAGTAGAATGTCACTTCACTTCACTCACACTGGGCATTAGCCTCTTTTCATGTTGATTTTGGCTGCATACAACGCAACGTTCTTCCAGGCGGTCAAGTGCATGTTGAGCAAGATCCACCGAAACTGCTATGGCTCAAGAAGAACAAAGACCTGGTCAAGTTGGGGCACGCAATGCCTCTTGCAGATTTCCTTACTTTCAAAGCCACAGGAGCAACGGCAAGGTCGGACTTGGTCCTGATAGTGGTGGATTGGAAACTGATCCTTGGTAACTTGCATGAATGTTTCAGATCGTGCTGCACACTGCAGTGTAAATGGGTTGCTACCGGATGTTTCCGGTCGAACTGTCCACAGTTCCAGCTGGATGTTGCAGAATGGAAATCCTTTTGGACCTCAATAGGTGCATGTACATAATGATATGTCAGTTCAGTTTAGTCTATCATCTTCATAGAAGCTGGTGGAGCCAGTGCAAAAACCTGTAATCTATATATCTGTTGATGTCATAGGATTGGCAGAGCTGTGCGATGACAACTTGGCCAGAATCGCTCCAGGCACCGAGATATTGCTGCCGGGGCAGCCAGTGGGCAGTGGTCTGTCTCCAGCTGCAGCACAGCAGCTCGGTCTTCAGCCGGGAACTGCGGTGGGTTCCAGTCTCATTGATGCGCACGCAGGTGCCTTGGCCTGCTTGGCTTCCTACCAACGCATGCATTCTTCGCTAACCACGTCCGCAACGCCATCCCTGCAGTTCGACACATGCCTTTCCATGATCGCTGGCACATCCACCTGTCACATGGCTCTGAGCAAAGAGCAGCTGTTTGTCCACGGCATCCCAGGCCCCTTTCACAGCGCCATTTTGCCCGGCTTCTATCTGATGGAGGCTGGTCAGAATGCGGTTGGCTCTGTGTTGGATATGCTGCTGCTGAATTTCGCAGATCAAGAAGTTTTCTTCGACTCGTCCCTTCCTTCGAAGCATCAACAGATCGTGAAGATCTTGTTGTCTTTTAACGACGAAGACGCGTTCATGAACTTGAGTCGTACTGTTCACGTGTGGCCGGACTACTGCGGCAATCGAACCCCGATCAATAATCCCCACCTCCGAGGAGGAATCTTGGGCATGGAGTTGCTCGGTCAGACTGCCACAACTGAGGAGAAGAGATTATGGCTGGCTAGGATGTATTTGGCTCACATTCAAGTAATTCAGACAGCTGTATGTACAATACATAATGGAAACGTACATACGTACCAATTAGGCTACTAATGTGTTCCGTGCAGCAAATAGGCTACTACGTAAAGTTATTTATTAGAACACTAAAATTTTTGCATAGGCATTTGCCTTGGAGACTCGGTTCATCCTTGAGGCATTGGAAGGGAAGGAAGATAAGCGAGCCAAGTTCCAAACTGTCTGCATGTGCGGTGGCCTTCAGAAGAATTCAGTGTACGTGCAGACGCATGCTGACGCCTTACAGCTGCCAGTTCTCTTGCCCAGTTGCGAGGAGCCAGTTGCCCTGGGCGCGGCCATGCTGGGAGCTGCTGCATTCAGCCACTATGAAAGAAATGATGGAAAAGCACTGGAAGTTGCAATGCAGCAACTGGCACAGACAGGTGCAATTGTGCAGCCGCGAAAAAGACTGAAAAACTTCTATGACAAGAAATACAGGGTGTTTCGCGAGATGGGTACCCTGGCATTAGATGCACTGACTACAATGAGCGTCTGATGCCTGGACGGAAAGACCATTAAAATTTATTATTGCTGTAGGATTGTACATACTTACCTTTACTACTATTCATGAGTGATTCGACCTTAGGCCTATGTTTTCAAATGATTCTACGACATACTGTGACCTACCGTATTTACCGGTGCATAGCCCCATGGGGGTATGCAAAAATTGAGAGGTCCCATATGGGGGTATGCATAGGGGGGTTATGCATTGGGGGGGGGGGGGGTTATGCATGGGGCATTTTTTAGTTGAGAGGGCGCAGAGGCAATTTTTAGGCAAAGCACGGTAGGGCAAAGAGGCAAAACACGGATCAGACAAAACCCCAAGCAGGCAAGCAAGCGGGAGGCAAAAAACAGCAAAAGCAGACACAGACGGCAGACAAGGGCAGCACAGGGGGGGGGGGTCATTTTTTATGTTTTGCCAATATGGGGCTATGCATAGGGGGGGGCTATGCATAGGGGGGGGGCTATGCACAGGTAAATACGGTATACAATTATTTTCTATACAGCTTCTGAGCAACAAGGAAAAAGCAAATTTAAGATAAGCCGCGTGTTTTCGACGTCGTGGCATTTTGTTTGTGACCGTCGGAGCTATCATTCTGCACGAGACCAGTCTGTGGTTGGCTACATAAAGGTACATACGTACATACGTACTAGCTGTCGTCTGCCCAATTCGCCATGTCTTCCTCCCCTCCGTTAGATCACGCTTTGATGTACTGTAGCGTTAACACATACCGCGACCTGGCGTATTGTTGGCAACAATTGTTGTCCGTCTATATATGGGTGTTGTCGGTTTGTTGTTGGTTTGTTGGTTCTCGGTTTGTTGACAAACGGACAACAAACCGACAACACGCCCATATAATAAACGGATCAACAAGCGAACAACAAACCGACAACAGCTGAACGACTTGTTACCAACAAAGGCGCCAGGTCGCGGTATGTGTTAAGTGACCACATTATGCACAATTTTAAAGTGAAACAAGGAAGTTGCTGCATGATTATTGTCTGTTATGTATCTACAGGGTGATTTTTTTCTCCTTTACGATTTTGACTGCCAATTTCAACAGGTTATCCTGCACCGATTTCGCTCAAATTTTGCCCACATGTTCCCGAGCGTTTACCATTTACTTGGTAAAAATTTCGAGTTAAAATACTGCACTGGTAGTGAGAAATACAGCAGAGAAAATGAGATCACAATTTTCAACATTCTTTCCATAATGTTTGACTACTGCGACAATTCTTCCATCAAAATTTTGGGAAACGTGGCAAATGGCAATACTGCTGTATTTTTCCGAATTGTAAACGACATTGGATTGTCTTTGTAGACCTTTTTCCTTCTCTACACCCCCAGAAAGAATTTGAGAGCCATCAAATCAGTGATTATGGCTCATCAGCTGAGGATGCAGCACTGATGAGGCGCGAGCAGCACTGATGAGAAATGAGACCATCTCCAAGCAATGCCACTAACCCTGTCAACGTTTTTTGGCTGATTATGGCTTAGGTTTCATCTTGCTGAAGCTACGGTATGTTGCTCTCAGGAAAGAGCCGTTGGGCTCCAAAAAGAGTCTTTCAATCCATTAGCAGTAAAAATTGGGTCGAAAATGCTCGAAATTACAATTTTGAAAGTAAGGGGATAATTCTCATTACCTGTACAGCCTTCTAACTCGAAATTTTTACCAAGTAAATGGTAAACGCTCGGGAATATGTGGGTAAAATTTGAGCGAAATCGGTGCAGGGTAACTTGTTGAAATTGGCAATCAAAATCGTAAAGGAGAAAAAAATCACCCTGTACAACAGTGCACAGGCTTGACGCCAATTTTTGTATCCAAATTGGCAAAGTTAATGGTAAAACTTGTTTCCGCAGTGCTACATACATCAGGGTGGGTGACACGGGTTTTGCGTCTCTTCACATACGTGCAACGTGCATATCCCGTCGAATGTCAACTCCTGTATATTGTATACGGGCACTTGTACATACGTAGGTAAAGTTTTTAACTTACGTACGTACGTACCTACTAGTATACTTCAGCCATGCCATATTGCGTTTGTTTGCATTGCGTATATACGTATATGCTATGTCGTACATATTCAGAAGCGCAAATAGCGTGGTTGGCGCGGTTTTATCCATGTGACTTTATATTGGTAAAGCGACTAGCTTTCCCGTGACTATAGGTAAAGTTGCTAATTCCAGTTTTTTTTTTTACAATGAAGGTACATACAGAGCGCGGTTGCGGTCAAGCTTCATGTGGTTTATTCCTTTCTGATTACGTTATTGTCATGGACACGGATGTTTCCTGATGCTACTGTAAAGGAGGCCAACGCTGTTAATTCAACTGTTAGTATCATGCTCAAGTATCCAGTGACATTAGCGCTTCAAGGAATTCTTCTTCTTGTAAGGCAGTTTCCCTAGTTCTTGCAAACGTTTATTCTGGTTATTCATCTGAGAACATTTGTATAATTTTTTTACGCTGTATCTGCGTTTTTTGTAGCATCTGATCATCTCATATCGCTCAATTGCGGCCAGTAGCAGTGATGGGACCCCATTAGTCGGCCAGTGCTGCTTGTCGTGTCAGAATTTCACACTACCTCCAGCACCAACAAATCTCAACCTCTACTCCAAAGGCTACTTCTTTCCCTCTTCGACCCATTACAATGGCATAAGCCTGACAAAAACGTACGCTACCCTCACTTGGAAACATGACGACTGGTACGGCAAGGAAAAGCGATATCAAATCCAGTGTCATTTGAGTGAAAGCAGTGAAATGGCACAGAAAGAAGCAGCATTCGGGACACCCTTGCAGGTAACAGTAAGTAGGTACATAACATAGTAAAGTAACACAAGTTTCTATGTGGATTATGGATTATTATTCAATCTGGATTATTGTATCGATTTGTCAATAAAGTTATCGAAAATCAGCACCAAATTACGCTAATTTTTTCAGCTTCCGTTTGGAAAACGTGAGAGCATCGACGTTGACATCACTGCAGTGCTGGAGAGAGCAGAGCAGCAGGTGAAGACCAAAAAAGTGGCCGAAGAAGAAGAAGCTGCTTTTGGAAAGCGGTATCTCCAGTGTCAAATGCGAACAAGAACCGACTCTGGAGGAGCAGAAGCGGAGGAGTTGGGAAGCGAGTGGACGCATTCGAACGTACTAGCGATAGGCAGAGAAGCTAAGTGGAAGCCACCACCTCTGCAGCTGATCAGTGTAGAAGACGGGAAACAGTCATTCTATTCCATGATAGTAGACACGACGCACTATAGTAACCTGCGTCTCACTCCTCAGCACAGATACGCGGTGCGGCACAACGTACCCATGCTCAATTTTCTGGAAGTCATTTTGCGAACGGGAGGCGCCGATCCAGAGACCCGCCTTCATAGTTACCCCATCCAAGGTTTTGGCCCTGAGAACGCGACAGAAACACCCGCTGCATCAGCAGCAGAAGAAGCGAACACTCAGCAACAGCCGTATGCCAAAGCCAACTTGGCCAGACCGAACTTTCGACTGCAAGCAGCTGTGAGAAGCTGGACAAGCAACGACGTTGTCGTCGCCGTCCGCCATCCCACGCGCGATTGCTCCATCTTGGCCAACTGGGGCGCGAAAGAGACGAAGCTGATGACGACACCCGTGGGCTGGCACGTGCGCAGCATGCAGCTGAATCCACTCACCGGCCACCTCTTTCTCTTGCTGGAGAGAAGTGACGAGAGTTCTCGTGCGATCACGAATCTGCAGAGGGCGCAGCTTTCAAGTCCGGCACTCTCCGAAAAGTACATCGCAGAGAGTGATGTGCAGCCATTCTTCGGCGCTCATGCTGAATGCAATTGCCGCCAAGTTGAACGGGAAGGGATCAGTAGTATCCGTTTGGATCTCAGAGATGTTGCCAGCTATGGCGGAGTAATGCCGAGCGATGCTAATATCGGCCTGGTTGTTGGTACCAACAAGGGAAGCGTGTATGCCACGGACTCCCGTGGATGCCATTGCCGTGTACTGGTCAGTTCCAGTGAGTCTCCATCGAAACGGCCAGTTATGTCTGTTTCTTTTGACCACGACGCCGTATACTTTGCCTACTCACTCGGACCGCCGTGCCGTAAATTTATCGGCAGTGAGATGTCGGCGAAGAAACCGGAATGCCTAGGGGCCGTAATTAGTGCGACCCAATCCACGACCTACTCCATCCGGCGCGTATTCGACATGAAACCGTTCGGCATCGTCTGGCAACCGCAACCAGCCACCGGCGAATGTACATCTCTTCTTCTGAGTCATCCACCGATCCTGGACCCTGATGAGGTGAAGATATGGCACAACCTAATCTATGTGCAAGTGAAGCCAGGGCGAGCGCTGCCCGCCTACTGCGACCGACTTGTCACCCCCGAGTACAAGCTCCTATTCACTCTACGAAAGACCGATTCGGTTGGGCCGCCGATTATCATGGCGGAGGATCGCAAAGAAGCCGACGAAGATGAATTGGAGCAGCAGCAACAGTCGGACGGCGACTCTGCTGTGCACTTTCGCAAGGTGGCCGCTGGGCAAATTCCCATTTTCGGACTAGAAGCGAACACGGAGTACGAGTTGACAGTCGCTGTCCAATTGGGGCACCAGGCGCCTTCGCCTCGCAGTGAGCCGCTCCGCGTCAAAACCAAATTGGCGCCGCTTATCTACAAAATTGTGCTGCTCGTCGCCTTGGGCGCCGGTGTTTTGGTGGCTCTTTTGCTTTCCGCCTGTCTCGTAGCAATGCGACGTCGACTCACTCGAATGCGAAACGTCAAGCACTACACCAACGTGCTCAGAGAGAATCAGATCACAAGTCTAAAGGTGAGCATGACACGGTCTCCGCTCCAGCAACCAACGCAGCTCATACGTATAAAATAGAGTACCGACTGTACTTACGTACATATACGTAGTATACCTACCCTCAGTCCGCGATATTCGTTTACCACCGTACTGTAATGTTTCGTGTATTGCCCCCTCGAATATAGCCCCCCGCGTATATAGCCCCCCTAATCGGTGCCTATCGTCATTTGTACTCGTATATAGCCCCATATCAGAGACTGCGAAAAACGACAAAAAAGAAGGTTTTTACAGCTGCTGAAAGCAGCGTTTTCGACGTGTTTCTAGCCACAGCAGTTGATGGCAAATCATTTGGGACAGTTTGGGATACATTTTGGTTTTCACCCCTCTTGACCACCCCTTCAGATATGGCCGATCATAGTCCAAAATGATAATTTTTGCGCAAAAATAGCTTGTTTTATACCATTTTAGCTTGAAAACATGCAAAATAAACCAGAAAAACGAGTTCAGCAGGTCAAAAAACCTTACTTTGGTCACTAATGCAAAAATGCCGTTTTATATAGCCCCTCCTTCGGTATAGCCCCTCTCGAATATAGCCCCCCTAATCGGGGCTTACCGATCATATAGCCCCAGGGGGCTATACACGAAACATTACAGTACCTTGTAGACCTCTTTATTATATGGACCTCAACATAATAAAGTATAGCGTGCGTGGACAGTTGCGAAAGGAATCCACTTTCAGCATTTGGAAGCGGGCCACGTCTGGTCGTCCACTCCTTTCACAACTGTCTACGCACGCGCGCCGAAAGTCGCGGAATCATACACCCCTGCTGTAATACCTGTGCGAAATGGTACTTGTATGTTTCTTCAGGTCATTCCAGGAAACTATATTTCGCTAGTTGACCAGGGCTTGTTGGGCAAGGGTGCATTCAGCGAATGCTCCACGGGACTGATGAAGCTGCCAGAGGCGACAGAGCAGCGTAAAGTGGCGCTAAAGGCGTTGGATCCTCAACAGCCGTTGAATGGCCAGCTGGAAGTGGATCTGGAGTTGGCCTTCTTTAGTGAAGCCGACGTCTACACGCGTCTACACGACGGCGCCCCAGGAAACCGACATCCGAACATCGTGGAATTTCTCGGCATCTGCCTCGACACTGTCCATCCATACTTAATCATGGAGCTGGTAAGCATACGTATACGACATGATACGCACAGTTATGCGACGTAGATATGGCCCTGAATTTATGGGTGGTTTTTGTATGAGACGGTGTCGTTGGCTTTTTCCCAGATGGAAACTGACGTCCATTGCTTTGTCTCGGACATCGGCAAAGGAAAAGAAAGACTGTGGTTCAGGTAACAAACTGAAATGTAGCCTACTGCATTGAGTCTTACACGACAACTGCTGCTAGAATGTGCTAAAAATTTGTGGCATCTGAGGGTGGTTGCCATTGGATATGTGTCTTTTGAAGAGAAGAGGACATGTTCCGTATTGCACTGGATGTGGCGAATGGCATGTGTCATCTGCACGAGATGGGCTACATTCATCGAGATCTTCGAGCATCAAATGTGCTGCTTACGACTAAAAATCCCCTAAATTTTGTCGCAAAAGTCGGAGATCTTGGATTGACGCGAGACTTGAACAACATGAGGTGTGTTATACTACTGTACGTATTTACACAACACTAGGTAAAAGTTGCACGTTTTGTGCGAATGTATGGAACATTTCGTACGTTCCGCCTCTGTATCCAATCCGTCTTACTGTTTCTTTCAGCAAAGAATACCAAATTCCGCGTCATGATGTAATGCCAGTTTGCTGGATGGCGCCTGAAACGCTAGCCAATCGCGAATACAGCACCCAATCAGACGTCTGGAGCTTCGGCGTGTTTGCCTGGGTATGTATGTGCCATGATGTACCCTCATACCTACAATACCATATATTTTTCACCTCCTTAATCTCAACTTGGTCACCTGGCCGCATCCAATCCCTCGGGGCCACTCCGGCCACGGTCATTAGCAGGCGTGGCTGGAAGGAATTCCGGCCGCCAGGCGGCCACTTGTTGAAGGGGGGGGGGGGGGGGGGGGGGTGGAAGACATGTAGGCTATAGGCCTATACTGTTCATGTTCATAGTAATATTTTCTGCTTCCGCACAGGGCATGTTTCTTCGTACGTGCGACAGCTTTGGCTAGAATATTAAACATGGCGTGTTACACGTATTCAGGAAATGGCAACGTACGGCGACATACCCTATCGAGAGTTTACGGGTGAACAACAGATCAAAAGCTGGGTGGTGGAACACCAGGGGACACCGGGACATCCAAAAATCTTCTACCGACTGTTTGATGTTGTCATGAGTCCCTGCTGGCGCTATGAAGCAAAGGTAACGTACATAATGATTCCTTATGATTCAACAACGGTACATACTTACTGTTTATGTATGTTGTACGGTACCGACGGAGAATTTCTTGGTAGTGGCATAAGTCTCATTATTCTTTATCCGTTCTTGGTAGTAGTGGCACTTAAAATCTATAAAACAATTAACTTATGTTTTCCATGTATGTACATAGAATCGACCATCGTTCACGGAGCTGAAAGCAGCACTGAAGCCACTGGTGGCTCAGTCGAGCGAGCGAGGACCGTTGTTGCGTCAGCTGACACCTGTATCCGCCATGAGCGAGATGGAAGATGCAGCAGCGGGAATGGTTTCACTCAGAGGGCTGGATGGCTTAATGCATCTGCGGCAGTGCGGCATTCTGCATTCCACTGGCTCCAACAGCAGCAGCAGCAGTCGCAGCCGTCAGTCCGCCACCTCATCCAGTGGTTACTCCAGTGACAGCTCCAATATCCTACCAGCAAAAAGGGTCCAAGAAGGTTCCGATCGAGCTTTAAATTCTAGCTTTAATAACGTTGGCAACGATGGAGTCGGTGGCTACAGTCGGTCAATGGACAAGAGCTATGCGCCGAACACCGCAAACAGCTGGGTTTCAAGCTATTCTGACCAAATTGGCAACAGCGTTCCTATTTACTACCAGTACAAAGAGCGTCAGAGCGCCAAGTTGTCTATCTCTGGAGGAGTTGCTAGAACGATGGAGCCTCCCAGGGTAGAAGTGGCAAGCGGTGCAGTAAAAGAGGTAATCCCACTTCTTGCCTTGCAGTCAAAGTGTGAGCCCGCCTCGTGGAATGAAGACGAAGCCGTTCAAGTGTTGAGGAAAGTGAAGACAGAGGGTGGACAGGAGAAGATCATTTCTCGCTGCACCCCCACGTACGCAGCTGAGGTTGGTGGAAGTTCGATCGGAAATGAATCGGCTAATTTCATGGCATTTCAACCACGCAAGTCTGGAGAGAGCAGAGGCAGCGGCAAAAGTCTGGATTCTGGCTATCATTCCAGAGCCTCCAGCAGCCTTGCAGTTGATCAACCCGTCAGGGCCTCAATTGCTGGCGACGACGCATATCCTCTCTTAAGCTTGGCAACCAATGAGCAGCTGGAAGAAGACCAGCAGGAAGCGGCACAGGATGAAGAAGTACACCTAAATTATGGTGAAGAAGGGCGAGGTGCCACCCGATTTGTGGCTCAGCAGACGAAGAACGGTTACGTGAGTTTCGCCTAAGGTTATTCTTTCCCAAAAATGTATCAGCCATGAGGCTTGTTACTTTGTGTAATATTGTACAACGTTCATTACCAACTTGCTTTAAAAAATCTATCTTATGTAGTGTATGTACTGTACGTACGTTCACACAAAATGTGCAGTATGTACATAATACGTACGCACTGAGAAAGTACCTACGTACAGTAGGCCTACCTATTGTACATTACGTAATACTAATATTTCAGTTTCTCCGGTGCGACCAACATAAACATACACTGTTTCCTTCACTGTAGCAGGAATATATAACATTATAAGGGGGAGGAATATGCAAACAGTGTAGTGAGGCCGAAGCAAAGCTAGCGATCTTCCGTGTATACGGAAAGTCCTTCCGTATATACGGAAAGTGGTCGTATATACGGACGTCCTTCCGTATATACGACCAGTACGTTTCCGTATATACGACCCTTGATGGTCGTATATACGGAAACAACTGGTCGTATATACGGAAGGACAAATTTGAGAAAGTCGTATATACGGAACTACTTGGTCGCTAGCTTTGCTTCGGCCTCACTACACTGTTGGCATATTCCTCCCCCTCTATAATGTTATATATTCCTGACTGTAGTAACACAACACACAGGAGATTTTTAATTGACGTTCTATGTATTTTTATTATTATGATGATTATTGTCGTGCGTATTGTGTTTTGTTTATGGGTGAATCGTCTGTCCTCTTTTTTCGGGGTGCTCGGCAACGTGTGAAGTCGAAATAACGAGGGGGTACCGTCACATACATACGTATGATGTACCTATGAATGCGGATGTGTATGTATGTACTTACATTCGGGTTACGCTGCAGGAGTTTCATTGGGTATGTGTGAACTAAACTTTGCTTGTGAACGTGAACCGTTTTAGAAATTAGTATCGTATTCTGTTATTTCTTTACAGTTATTTTATTTGTTTTCATGTCCTATTTATGAGAAAAATCTTTGAGAATCTGAGAAAAAGATAAACGTTGTTCTGTCAGTTCTTATACGCGAGTCTTGAATGCTGACTTGAAAATTGCAAGCCCTTTGGGCAAGCCAAAACCATCATTAGCTTTTACAGTATTTATGTAGATTGCAATAAATAAGAAAAGGTTCAGGCAAAGTATTGCATTGCTGGTGCAGCATTGTCATAGGCTTCAAGCGCGGTGTCAGCAGTGCGTCTTCCACTGGTGGTAGTATACTCTTCCTTTTGAAACTCTTCGTCTTCTTCCTCTTCGTGGAACTGATGAGCTGACGCTGATGATCGATTGAACAACGCGCCAAAGAAGCCAATGCCCAAGAGAAATATCATCATATTCATTACAATTTTCAGCTGAAACACAACTCCATCTCCGAAATTTGTTTTGCGCGCGTATCAACGGATTTGAGGGCAAAAAACAGTCCATTCAATGATTCAATTCACAAAAACGGTGCACAATCAGGAATTGATTGATGCATGCATAATGCATACCTTTCCTATCTCGGTCAGAACGTCACTTTCATAACCAGGAACGTAGTCTCCAAATCCGATGGTGGTCAACGTTGTCCACATGAAGTACAAACTTGTGATGTAAGACCACTGTTCCCACCACGCGAACAAAGTACTCGCTAAAAATTTAGGCAATGCTCAACAAAGTGTGAACCACGTAAGTACCGTTGAAAGAAACACAGGAACTTATGTACTGTACGTACTTGCGAGCAGAAATCCGGCAAACACCATCAATGTGAGTGAAAATGGAAGAGTACAGGGTGTTTCATAAAAGGTAAAGTAAGTTACACACTCTATACAGGGTGTATCAGAATTATTCTCCGGATGTTTGTGCTTATAACTCCACAACGGAGCGTCATTTTTTACTGCGGTCAAATGACGCTCCGTTGTGGAGTTATAAGCACAAAAATCCGGAGAGTAAATTCTGATACACCCCATAGTTACACAATAATTGGTCAAAATTATCTACGTGCTGTCAAAGCTGTACTGACATAGCTGTCAGTAAACTGAAGCACCCTGTAATGGGCTGCTGCACAACGCCGTGTTCATCCATATCTGGCTATAAAAAAGTAGAGAGCAGCCCCGTCATGTAACTAAGGAATAATTATATTATTGTGTTTACGCCGATACCTACACTACTTACTACTACCCTAATACACACGTACTTTATGTACATGTATGTACGTACAATATATTTCATAGGCACATACCCTAAGGGTGAATGATCTGCTGATGGTCGGCCTGGTCCAGATGCGTTTTCTAGCCTTCTGCAGTGGCCAACAGCAGCCACGCCAGAAGATAACATGGAGTAAGCGAGAAATGTCTGCCACCAGAACTGAGATGACTGCGGTCGCGATTAGGATACCAACCAGTGTATACGGTATCATCAGCAGTTGCCCCATCATCGTCTTCGGAGCTATCCGGCCGTAACCTATACACACGTAACTGTATGCCTACATTTATTCTCTCCGATGATCTCAGAAATCAAACCCAAACCGATGGTCATGATGGTTGTGTAGCAGAAGAGTGAGGATCTGAAAATTGACCACTTGTCCTCAGAGCCTGCTTGTGTCGTAGGATGTCCATTGTAACCAACGCTATTGATCGCTTCAGTAAAGCTGTGATGATAGACGTCCAAAATTTGTTGAATTTGACGCACGCCTTCCTTCGCCGTAATGTTCACATCGGACTCAATTTGCTTTTCCTTCAGCTGAAATCTTATTTAGGCAGTTAGCAGTAACTACTACGGTAAAGTAGTAATGTAACTAACTAAGTACGGCTGTACCTTCAATATTTTTAGTCTCGCAATTGCTCGATTTTGGTTCATAAACTCGGTAGCTTC